>QPMI01000622.1:0-139416 GCA_004431415.1 Cyanophora paradoxa
AGAGCGGTGCAGCGCTGAAGCACATTCGCGTACGTTTGCGGTCACTTCCCGGTTGACCTCCGCCGCGTCGTCGCCGCCGTCCGCCACCAACAAGCTCTTGATGGCGTAGGGCTCGCGGGTGTCGACATCGCGGCCGAGCGAGACAATGCATGTCCGGCCTGCAGAAGGCGAGCGGGAGTCAGCGCGGCGTTCGCTGCACGTGCAAAGGCGCGCGGTCGCTGGAACTTTGTACGTGCGAAGCTATGCAAAGCGGGAAAGACGGCAGGCCGGGGGCCGCAGCAGATCGAATCGCTACAGGCGACCCGGCCAGCGAGTGAGCGTACCTACTTCGCTGATGACACGCTCTATCTGGACGCGCTTGTTCCCCGGGTAAACGAGACCCGCCCCTGGCTTCATCGCGCCGCCGTTTCACAGCATCGGCGGAAGCGACGAGCGGGCCCGCGTCGGAATTCGCTGCGCTTGCCTCAGGATCGAACTGAACGCTCAGGCCCTCGGCGCCCTCCTTGCGACGCCCAGGACGCTGGACCGGCCCGGGTACAAGGATTCCGGATAGGGGTAAGAGTAGAGCGTGGTCATGGCGCTCGCGGAGGTGCGTCGGATGCGGCGCCGCGACCTTTCCCGCGCATCTCACGCGCATCTCCCGCGCAGAGGCGCGGCGACGCGCCGCACGGCAAACCGGCACACAACGCGGTCTCGCCCGCAGCGTCGGCCCTCGCAGGCGTGTGTTCGGGCGCGTTTAGCACAATAGCGCTGCATCCTCTCGACGTGGTCAAAGTGCGGCTGCAGGGTGCGCCGCCGCCGCGCGGCGCGCCGGCAGCTCGAGCCACTCACGCGAACCGTCACGCGCGTACGCGGGGCGGCGGCGCAGTGCACGAGGGGCTGGGGAGGACGACGCATATCCCGCACTACCGGGGCACGGTGCACGCCTTCCGGACGATGGTGGCCGAGGAGGGGCTCGCCGCCCTCTACCGCGGCCTGGCGCCGGCGACCATCGCGGCGGCCGCCTCCTGGGGCTGCTACTTCTACGGGTACCAGATCATGAAGGACGGGATGCGGCAGCTGCGGGGCGGGGCGGAGCTCGGCATGGGGGACCACTTCGTCTGCTCCGCCTCGGCCGGCGTCATCGGCGTCCTCCTCACCAACCCCATCTGGCTCCTCAAGACCCGCATGCAGGCGCCTCCGCCCACTGCCCCGCTCCCCGCTGCTCGCCGCGGGCCGAGGCCGGCGCAGCTGCAGGTGGGGCGGCCGGAGGCGCTGCGGGAGGGGGCGCACTACCGGGGGATGCTGGACGGGGCGCGCCGGATCGCGGCGGAGGAGGGCCTGCGGGGCTTCTACCGGGGGGTGACCCCGGCGCTGGCGCTGACGTGCCACGGGGCGGTCCAGTTCGCCGCCTACGAGGAGCTGAAGCGGGTGGCCGAGCGGCTCGCGTGGGTGGGCGCGGGGGCCGCCCCGGGCTCCGACGGCGTCTACCTCGCCATCGGCGCCGCCTCCAAGCTCGTCGCCACCCTCGCCACCTACCCCCTCCAGGCCCGCCCCGCCCCGCCGCCCCGCCGCGGGGCCCCGCGTGACGGGGGCGCGGGGGCGCCGGGGGCAGGTGGTGAAGTCGCGGATCATGCAGCGGCCGGTGGGCGAGCTCGCCCTCGAGGAGCGCCAGCGGCCCTGGCCCACCGCCCTCCGCACCTGGCGGGTCCGCCCCCCGCCCGCCCCGCCGCCCAGCCGCCCGGCTGACGGGGCGGGCAGAACGAGGGTGTGCGGGGGTTTTACAAGGGGCTGGTGGCGAGCGTGCTGCGGACGACGCCCTCGGCCGCCGTCACCCTCTTCGCCTACGAGGTCGCCCTCCGCCACCTCACCCGCCTCTTCCCCGCCGCCCGCCCCGCACCCGCCCCCGCACACCGCGCCCCCGCCCTCCCCGTGCCCCTCCCCGAGGAGCCCGACCTCTGACCCCGCCCCGCCCCTCCGTCTACCGGTAGATAAGTATCATAGCTTTACACATTTGGACACGTACTAAAAACGCAGGTCCGGGCTACAAGTGTGGGAATGTACACTGCGGCCGCCGCGGCCGCGGGCCCAGCCCACCAGCAAGCTGGCCAGCAAGCAAAGCTCGTACTTAGTAAGACGCCCTGGCTAACTTAGTAATCGTACTTTACAGTAGTACGAGGCAGGCCCCCGCAGCTGCAAGGCGCAGGCCTCGAGGGCTGTGGGAGGGTGAGGGGTCGCGGGACGATGTGTAGATTTCGGGAAGGCCTCGGGAGCGGCTGGGCGCTGAGAGCTAGGACGCGCCGGCCTTGGAGGCGAGGTCCATCTCCTCGCGCCGCCGGATGGCCTCCTCCTCCTCCCGCCGCCGCCGCTCGAGCACCTCCCGCTCCCGCGCCTCCGCCTCCGCCTGCTTCCGCGCCCGCCGCGCCGCGTACTCCGCCTCCTCTGCCCCGCCCCGCCCCACACGTCGCCGCGCCGCGCCCCGGCCGCGGGGCGTGGGTCGGGCGCGGCGGACCGGCCTGGGCCTTCGCGGCGGCCGCGCGCTGCGAGAGCTTCTCCACGATCGTGCGCACTTTCCCGATGTCGCCCCCGCGCACTTGGGACTCCACTTGCTTCCCGTTCACGAGGAAAGTGAATGTGGGCACTGCGCTCACGCTGTACTGCAAGGCCAGTTCCTGACATTCGTCGATGTCCACTTTCGCGAATTTGACGCCCGGGAATTCCGTGCTCATCTTTTCGAACCTGCGCGAGCAGAGGTTCAGGTGGGCGCGCGCGCGAGACCGAGGGCGCGCCGCAACGCGCGGTGGCGCAACGCGGTGCGCTCTGTGAGGCTCACATCGGGGCGACGGTCCGGCACGGCCCACACCTGCACGTGTTATCATGATCAATGCGCGAAGACCAGCGCGCTTGGCTTCCGGCGCGTGCAGGAGAAGGGGCGCATGATCATGCGCTCGACGCACCAGGATGCGGAGAAATCAATAACGACGGGCGCATCCCCGGCCTCGCGGCACAGGCGTTTCAACGCGTCCTCACTTCCTACGTGGACGACGGCAGACGGCATGGCTGGTGCACGAGGCTTTTGCGTGTATGTTGCGAGGGCGCTCTGCGTACTAGATGCGTGCTGCTGCGCTACACTGCGACGTGTGTGACTGCCGCCAGACTGCGTCGGTTGGGGGTACCGCGCACCGGCCGCGGCGTCGGCGTAGCTCGTCTGCGCTTGAAGCGGCACGTACAAATGGCAGTGCTGGCCGCGGGACGCGCTTTCGGCGACACGTTCGGCCACGTCGATGGTGCGGCGTCGGCGGCCAGCGGTGCGAGCGAAGGGTGCATCGCAGCGTCGTGGGAGCACGTATACGTGGCCGATGGATCGTCCGCCAGAAACGCGAAATCGCCCAGCGCGAGTCCCGCATCCTCCGGCGCGGCGTTCATCCGCCTCTTCGCGCGGAGCGCGCTAGCTTCGGGAGCAGCGGGCGGCAGCGCCGAGCGGGATGCAGATGAGACGCCTCTCTGTAGGAGCGTGCGCGTGCCGCTGCGGGGCGCGGTGCGGAGCCTGGCGTGCGGCGTGGACCGCTGCGTCGCGGCCATGGAGGACGGCAGCGTCATCGAGATCAGGTGCACGCCTCCGCGTCCCGCCTGCCGCGTGCACGCGCAGCATCCCGATGGGGCCTCGCACGCGCCGGGTCCGCAGGGAAAGCGCGCTGCCGCACCTGCGGCCGAGGCCGTTGGACGGCTTCGAGGGCCGCCCCGTAACCCGCGTCTGTGCGCCGCCCTCCGCCTACCCCGCCCCTAGCGCCCCGCCCGACGGCCACCGCGCAGACGCGTGTGACGACCACTTCGCGGCGCTCACCGCCGACGGGCGCCTCTACCAGTGCGGCCCCGGCCGGAGCCCCGCAGGGCCGCGGCGGGCGCCCGACGCCGGCTCGCGTGCAGGTGGGGTGAGGTGCACGGCCGGGGCCGCCTGGAGGCGCCCGAGCTCGCGGGGGGATCGGACGAGGCGCCCCTCGCCGGCGCGGCCTGCGGCAGCCGGTGCGGCCGGCCGCGCGCGGGGCGGCGGTGGCGGAGGGGCGGGCTGAAGCGGCGCGGGGCAGGCACCTGCTGCTGCTGGGTGCGGCGGGGGAGGTGCTGGCGTGCGGGTGGAACCTGTACGGCCAGGCGCGCCCCGGCGGCCGGGGCGGCTTCGGGGCGCTGAGGGGGCGCAGGTGGGGACGGGGGACACGGCGGAGGTGGCCAAGCCCCGGCTCCTCCCCGCCCTCGCCGGCCTGGCGCGCCGCCCGGCCCTGGGGCGGGGGCGGGGGCTGAGGGGCGGGGGGCAGCGGGTGGTGGGCGTGGCGGCGGGGCCGTGGCACTCGGCGGCCGTCACCGACGCGGGGGACCTCTACACGTGCCGCCCGCCCCCGCCCGCCCCTCCTCCCCCCCTCGACCCGCCGGCCGCAGCTGGGGTTGGGGCGACGCCGGCATGCTCGGCCACGGCGACACTGCCGTCCGCACGGAGCCCACGCGCCTCTCCCTCCCCGCCGCCGCAGCCCGCCCCGCCCGCCAAGCGCCCCGCCTCGAGCCGGGGGCCCCCGCCGGCGGCAGCGGCAGCCCGGTGCCCTCGTCGAGCGAGGAGGGGTCGGACGGGGAGGGGGAGGAGGAGAGCTTCGCGGCGGTGGCGTGCGGGGCGCGGCACACGGCCGCCCTCACCGAGGACGGCCGCCTCTTCGTCTGGGGCTGGAACAAGGCCCGCCCCGCCCCGCCCCCGCCCCGCCCCCGCCCCCGCCGAGCGCTGCCGCGCGCAGTACGGGCAGTTGGGCCTGGGGGACCGGGAAGAGCGGCACCGCCCCGCCCCCGCCCCTGCGCCCCGCTGCGCGGCCCTCGCCTGCGGCTGGTGGTCCACCGTCTGCCTCCCCGCCCGCCCCCCGCCCGACGCCGACGCCGCACGCCCCGCCTCCTCCGAGAACGCTCTCCGCTCCGCAGCGGCATCGGCGCGGGCGCACCCTAGCACAGGCGCTTGCCGCCCCGGCCCTCTCGGAATGCCCGACGCATAGCTTAGCTCAGCTCACTTGGGTTAGTAGCGGACGGCGTCGTGTGGTGACGAGCGGCGACCTTGGATTACGATTCCTGACGCTAGAAAACCTGACCTGTGCTACCTCGGGGGCTACGAGAGGAGCTGCGCGGAACGAATCGGTGAGGCGGCAGGGACGGCGCGCGCGCGGGCAGGACGCGCACCGGCACGAAAGCTATGCGGACCGGAGCATGGAGATGGCCTTTGCCACCGTTTCGACGTCCAGGGCGGGGTCCACGGGCAGCGGCACGGGCTCGTCGACGATGGAGACGACCTTGCGTTCGGTCTTTGGTTCGTTGGGGTACTTGCGGACGCGCGAGAACTTAACCCAACCCTCCCGCAGCGCGAAGAGCGTGTGATCCTTGCCCGCGCCCACGCCCGGGCCTGGGTGGTGCTGGAAGCCGCGCTGGCGGATGATGATGTTGCCTGGCACCACGAACTCGCCGCCAAACTTCTTGACACCGAGGCGCTTGCTGTGAGAATCACGCCCGTTCCTCGTGGAGCCACCGGCGCGCTTCGTCGCCATCCCGCGCTCGAGCACCGCGGCGGGCCCGTCCAGCAGCGCACCGACCTCCGCGGGGGCTGCAGCCGCCGGGCGGAGCGCCGCGGCGCCGCGCAGGGCGAAGCGAAGCATGCTGCTCGGTTTTGCCTCTACCCCCGGTCGGGAGGAGCGAGCGGATACGGATACACAGAAAATGGCCGCAAGCGCGTCCGGAGAGCGCGAGATCCAGGCTCGTTTCGTGACTAAGCTATCTTCGATACGCGTGGCCGATGTGCCCATTTCGCTCCCGAGGAAGCTCACCCGGCTAGGGCTCTCCGAGGTCATCAACCACCTCCTCTCTCTCGGTGAGCGCGCATTTCGAGTCGTACGCCCGTCCCAGCTAGCTTCTGACCTGTGTGCGCGCCCCCGCACGGCACCCTCGCAGATCCGCAGCGGTCCTTCGACTTCCTCATCGATGGCGAGTTCCTGCGCACCTCACTTGACAGGTTCCTCACGAAGAAGGGCCTCTCTGGGGTGCGTGCAGCGCTCTGCGCCCTCCCCGCGCACCGGGGGGCGAGCGGCGGGCGAGCAGGAGGCGGTGATCACGATCGAGTACGTCGAGTCTGTGCCGAAGCCAAAGGAGGCCGCCGAGGCGAAGCACGACGACTGGGTCAGCTCGCTCGCTTGTGCCGCCGGGTAAGCCGCCTTTGCGTGCGCTCCGCGCGCCTCGCGCCGCAGCGGCTGATCGGCGCAGGCTGGTGCTGGCCGGCTCGTACGACGGGGCGGCGCGCGTGTACAGCCCCGAGATGGAGCTGCGTGGCACGCTCGCCGGCGCCCACGCGGGGCCCATCCGCGCCGTCTGCTGGGTCGCCGCCCCCGACACGGAGGGCGCCGGCCCCTCCGGTACGCGAGCGCGCCGCCTCCGCCGCGCCCCGAGCGGGCCGCCGCTGATGCGGTGGAGCAGAGGGGCAGGGGCCGCTGACGTGCGCGACGGCGTCGAAGGACTGCACGGCGGTCCTCTGGTCGGTGCGCGGGACGCCCCGCCGGCCCCGCGGGCGGCCGCCGAGGGGGCGGGGCGCAGGGGACGGTTGACGGGGAGTGGCGGGCGCGGGCGGCGCTGAAGGGGCACGGGGACTCGGTGGAGGCCGTCTGCGCCTCCCCCGACCAGAGCATGGCCCGCCGCCCCGCCCCCGCCCCGCGCCCCCGCCCCGGCGAGCGGGGGCGGCAGGTGGCGACGGGCTCCTGGGACAAGACCATCCGGCTGTGGGCGGCCGCGCTGGGGCCCGAGGAGGCCGGCAAGAAGGGCCCCGCGCCGGCCAAGCGCAAGAAGCGCCGCGGCGAGGGCGCCGACGAGGCCCCCGCCCCGCCCGCCGAGGAGCGCGTGCGCACCCGCCCCGCCGGCCCGGCCCGGCGCGGCGCCGAGGGGCGGTGGGGTGCAGGAGGCGCGGGGGTGCTTCGCGGGGCACGGGCAGGCGGTGACGGGGTGGCGTGGCCGGCCCCCGGGCTGCTGTTCAGCGCCTCGTGGGACCACACCGTCCGCCAGTGGGACGTCGAGACCGGCTCCTGCACCGCCACCCTCGTCCGCACCCCGGCCCCGCACCGCCCCGCCCGCCCGCCCGCCCCGGCCCACCGGGCGGGGCGGGGCAGACGGGGGCCAAGGCGGCGCTCTCGCTCTCGGTCTCGCCGCAGTCGGGCCTCCTCGCGACGGGCGGCTCCGACCCCACCGTCCGCGTCTGGGACCCCCGCGAGTCCGGTGCCCCGCCCTGGCCCCGCCCGCCCACCCCCGGCCCCTGACGCCCCGCAGGCGGGGCGGTGCTGCGGGCGCAGCTGGGGCGGGAGCGGGTGGGCGGCGGGGGTGGCGTGGGCGCCGCACCGGGCGCACCTGCTGGCCTCGGCCTCCTACGACGGCTCCCTCCGCCTCTGGGACATCCGCGCCCGCACCCCGCTCCACTCCCTCCCCGTGCGCCCCGCCCCGCCCCTGCCCCCCGCCCCGCCTCACGCCCCCGCAGGCGCACGAAGAGAAGGCGCTGTGCGTCGCCTGGCTCGCCGCCGCCCCCGGCGCCCGCCGCCTCGCGAGCGGCGGCGCCGACGGCCGCGTCAAGGCGCACTCCCTCGACGCCAGCGGCGAGGAGTAGCTAGCGACGGCGTTGGGCGCGTGCATGTCGCTGTTGCGTCAATCTTGAGCGCGAGCAATGTTGTCCGGCGCGCTGTGCTTGCGACTGATAAGTATGAAACGCTGAATTCTATTTAGCAGCGCGAGAGCGCGAGAGAACTCCCCGGGCCCCGGCCCGACGGCGCGTCGGCGCCGCGGGCCGGGGTACCGGCTCCGGATTTGTCAGCGCCTTTCGAAGAGAGCCCCGCGCCTCTCTGGGATTCAACACATCGGATTAAGTTGATGCTATCAAAATAGGGCGCCGGACTGGCGCGTCTTGAGCAGCCGTGCTGCAGGCAGTCTGACGGTTAGCTAGCTAGCGCGATCCGGCTCCTCCTGGGCTGCGTACGTGAGAGACGGTGAGGCTACGCCAGATCCACTAGTTTTGATCAAGTAAGCTGCCGCTGCGCCGGCCCGAGCCGCCGCATGCGAAGCGGCCGACCTTTGCTGAGCAGTATGAGCGGCAGCCCCGGGCAGCGATGACGCAGGCGCTGGTCCTTGTCGTCGGCTTCGTCTTCACCACGGCAGTTGCGTGCTGGCTGTGCTACTACCTCGCCGCGCCCACCGTGAAACGCGACTGGCACGCCCTTGTCACCGTGCGTACGACCGCCGCCGGATTGCCGATCGGCGGAGCCGGCACTCACACGCGGGACGGCAGTCGATGATATGCTACTCCTCCTCGTTCTTCATCATCCTCCTCTTCCCGTCCGATCTCGCCACGGTCCGCGCGCCGGGCGAGCCCATCCCCGGGGCGCGGCGCGAGGGCGGTGGCGGGGGCAGTCGTACACGCGGAACACGGACGTGGGGCGGGGCGTGTACGAGGGGATCTGGCGCTTCGCGTACTGGAGCACGCAGATCCTCTCCAACGTCGTGGTCCCCATGCAGCAGTCCTGGGTGCAGGCCGGCGAGTTCACGCGCCGCGGCAAGCTCCGGCGCTTCGGGAAGGAGAACCTGTGGAAGCTCAGCGCGGTGCTCGTCATCGCGGTCATCGCCCTCGTCGTCCTCGTCGCCAAGTTCCGCTCCCTCCTCAACATGTGCCCCGCCCAGCCCCGCCCCGCCCCGCCCCGCCCCGGCGGCGGGGGCCTCACGGGGGGCAGGACGAGCCTGCTGGCGCTGCTGATCGGCCTCGGCAACGCCTACGGCCTCGTCTTCTGCGTCCTCCTCCTCGGCTTCGGCTCCGTCGAGGCCCGCCCCGCCCGCTCCGGCCCCCGCGGCGGGGCCCGACGGGCCGGGGGCGGGGCAGATGCCGCGGCGGGTGTGGCAGGCGGGGGACGCGGCGGTGGTGGAGCGGCGCTGCCAGGCGCGGGCCCGCGCCGCCTACGACCGCCTCGACGACGCCGCCTGCCTCGTCGCCCTCTACCGCAGCGTGCGGCCCGCCCCCGCCCCGCGCCGCCCGCCGCGCGCCGGCCTCGTCCGAGGGCGGGGCAGCGGGCGCAGGAGGCGGGGCGGGTGCTGGAGGGGCAGCGGGGCGGGGAGGAGCTGCGGCCGCACGTGGAGCGGATCCTCGCCAAGGTGCCCGAGGGGTACGACCCGGAGGAGCAGGCGCGGCTGCTGGGGCGCGACGCGGAGGCGGGGGTGCGGGCGGGGTGGGCCGGAGAGGCGGTGACGCTCTCGGCCCTCGTGGACCTCCACCGCGACCTCAAGGACGCCGCCCTCCGCTTCCAGCGCGCCCGCAGGCCCGCCCCCCGCCCGCCCCGCCCCGCCCCGGGGGCCGCTGAGGGCGAGGCGGGGCAGCGAGTGGGAGGCGCTCGTCGCGGCCGCCCGCGAGGCGCGCGACGTGCTCGAGAACGCCCGCGGCGCCCCGGCCCCCTTCCGCTCCTCCGACCCCGCCCGCCCCCAGCGGCCCCCCGCCCTCCTCCTCGCCGGTGCCCCCGCCCACTCCGCCCCCGCCGCCTCCGCGGGCGGGGGTGACGCGGCGGCAGAGTGGTGGTGGAAGTGCCGGGTGCGGGGCCCGGCGCTGCGGGGGGCGGCGCTGGTGCTGGGGGCGGCGTCGGTGGCGGTGGTGTGGAGCGAGGTGACGCTCTTCGCGGGGCGGCCCCTCTCGCCCTTCGCCTACCTCGTCTCCCCCGGGGCCTCCTTCGGGGCCGTGCAGCTGCGCGTCGCGCTGCCGCTCGCCTACATGGCCGCCTGCGCCTACTTCACCCTCTCGACCCTCCGGATCCCGTACATGTACCAGCTGGGCGCGGGGCGCCGGACGGACGCCTACTCGCTCCTCTTCCACGCCGCCTACGCCGCCCGCATCTCTTCCTCCATGCCCGCCCCCGCCCCGCCCCGCCCCCGCCCCGCCCCGCCCCGCCCCCCGGCGCTGAGGCGGAGCCGCCGGGCGGCAGGTGCTACAACTACATGCACATGCTGAGCCTCGACCCCGCACTGCCCCTCACCGCCTTCGAGCGCGTGCGCGCCCGCCCCGCACCCCCTCCCTTCCCCCTCCCTCCCCTGCGCCTCACTCGGGGCAGATCATGGGCCCGGCGCTGAGCTTCTTCGGGTCGCTCTCGCGGTTCTTCAACCTGTACTTCCCGATCTGCGTGGGGGTCTTCTGCGGGGTGGCGGCCCTCCCGCGGCGCGCCCTGGAGGCCCTGCGCCTCGCCTTCCTCCGCCCGGGCCTCAGCCCCGACCCCGACGCCCTCGCCGACGGCGCCGCCCTCCTCGACCAGGGCCCGCCCCCGCCCCGCCCCCCCGCCCGCCTCCTGCCCCCGCCAACGCCGCCCCGCAGAGCTCGCGCGGGGGCGGGGAAGGGGCCGGGGCGGGGCGGCGGTCGCGGGGGCGCCCTCGGCGGGACGCCGTCGAGCGCGCTCGAGCGGGAGGCGAGCGCGATGGCGATGCTCCCCGCCGACGACGAGGACCGCCTCTTCGCCCCGTGCCCCTCGGCCCGCCCCGGCCCCGCGCGGCGAGGCCCCCGCCGGCGCCGGCGGCTGGCGCGGGGCGGCCATGGCCTCGCGCCTCTCGGCCCTCGCCTCCAAGGCGGGGCGCGGCGTCTCCAAGCTCGCCGGCGACTTCCAGTACTTCACCCTCGCCCGCTCCCCCGCCGCCGGCGCCGCCGCCTAGCCCCCTCGCTCCCCGCCGCCCCTCTCGTCGTCCCTCCCATGCATAGGCGCCGTGCCGGAAAAAGAGAGTTGCAAAAAAAGATCGGAAGGGGGGACACGGGGCTATGCTACAGGGGTGCGGGGCTGCCGCTACGCTGCCTAGGTGCTGCCTGGTGGTGCTGCCTGCTGGATGCGGGGGCCGGGGCGGGGCTACCAGTCGGCCTCGGCGAGGGCGGCGGCGAGCGGGTCCGCCTCGCCGGCGAGGCCCTCGACGTCCGCCTCCACCTCCTCCACGTACACGTACCCCTCCCCCTCCCCCTCCGCCCCCGCCGGCTTCTCCTCCCCGCCCGCACCCTCCTTCTCCTCCTCCCCGCCCGCACCCTCCTGCTGCTGCTGCTGCTGCTGCTGGTCGCCCTGGGCGGCGGCGGCGGCCTGCTTGGCGGCCTGCTCCTTCATGAACTTTTCCTTGGCGGCGGCCTCCTCCTTGGCCATCGCGTCCTTCAGCGTCGCCCGCTGCCCCGCCGTCAGCGCGGCCCCCGCGGGCGGCGGCGGCGGCGGCGAGCGGGCGCACGTCCAGGCGCAGGTTGCGGAGGATCTTGCAGGGGACCACCTTCAGCTGCGTCGTCCCGTCCTCCGCCGTCTCCGTCTCCATGTGCCCCCCGACGATCCGGATCCGGTCGAACGTCAGCCGGTGCTGCCCCCCGCGCGTCAGGCCGGCGCAGGCGGGTGGCGGGGCGGGGCTCGGGGCGGGGGCGGGCGCACGTCGTCGGCGGGGCGGGGCTCGTGGGCGCGGTAGGGCCAGGGCTGGACACCGCCCTCGTGCGTGCCGTCGGGCCCCGGGATGGGCTCGGGCCACGGCCCGTCCTCGGGGGCGAGCGGCCCGTCGTCGCTGTCCCACGTGGCGTCCTTGCTCATCTTGAAGGCCTTCTTGATCTCCTCCTCGGGGGCGATGATCTTGCCGTCGTCCTGCGAGCCGAACGACTGCAGCATCCACATCACCTCGCTCCCGCCGATGAGCGACCCGAAGATGCCGTAGTTGCCGTCCAGGGCGTCGTTGTCGGTGCTGTTGAGGTTGATGAAGAACTGCGAGTTCTGCAGCTTCTGCTCGGAGCCGTCGTTCGCCATGGAGAGCGTGCCGAGCGTGTGGTGGTGGAGCTTCAGCGCCGCCTCCTCCGCGGGGAAAGGCTCCCCGAAGGCGCTCTTGCCGCCCGTCCCCGGCTGGCACGGGTGCACCTCCGTGATCTTCCCCGTCCCCGCCTCCTCCCCCTGGAAGATCCGCGAGCACGTCGTGTCACCGCCCTTGATCATGTAGTTGTTGATCACGCTGCCCCCCCGCCGTCAGCGCCTCGCCGCCACCTCCGCCGGCGCGCCGCCCCGAGCGCACCGGTGCAGCTCAGTGTTGAAGTAGCAGCGATCCCTGTCCACGACCTTCTCGCTGTCATCCAAGTCTTTTGTCTCTTCTGTCGGCTCGGCGCAGCGGATGAGCCGCTCGAAGTTCTCCACCTGCCGCAGAGTCAGCGGGGCCGAAACGAGTCACCGCCATGCTCGGGCGCACCGCCTTGGGCGCAACATCTTTGTACAGCTCGAACTTCAGCTTGGCGTCCTTCAGGTACTCGCCTGCGCGCGACGTGTGAGACCGCCACAACGAGGCTCTTTGCGGGAGGGTCTTAGCCGCGGACCGTCTCCGATGGCGAGGTTCTGCGCGTCGGGAGCTCAGTTTGAGGTAGCAGATGAGAAAGAAGCAGGCGCAGACGCACGAGCCAAGCCACGTGACACTGCCCATCCTCGACTTGGTCCGCCGCTGGGGCATTCGAGGCGGCTGTGGTCTCCGTGGTGTTCGTGTTCTCCGCAGGCGTGTTACTCGCACCTTCCGTTGCCATCGCTGCTGCTGCCGATGCTAATACCGCCGGCCGCTCGGCCTCTCAGTAATCGCTCCGAGTCGAAAGAGTTGTCGGCGCGGAAGACACTAGTCGGCCTGTCGCGCTGGACGGGGCGAGCTGGTTGATCAGGTGGAGAGAGCGCGGCTGGATAAGAGCTGGTGGAGAGAGCTCGGGCGTGTCGACGAAACACGAGGAGCCCGAATGATCTACCCCCGGAACCAGGCCTCCTAGGATGCAGCCGCGCGTTTGCCCAGTTGCGAACGAAGCGAGCTTGACGCGTGAGCTACTAGCTTAGCTGCTAGCGCTAGTGCTCACGCCCGTTAGCTATAGCATAATTAAACAACGTTCCGAATTCTAGCGCTACGTACGTATAACGAGTACGCCAGACATCTCGCGAAAAGGGGCTGTACACACACCGCGCGCGCGCTTGCGGTCCGGGGGTGGCGCCACGGCGCCGTGGCGCCGGCCCGCATCTAGAATCGGGCGGGGCGGGGAGCGCTCGCGGAGCGCGGCCTGCCGGAGGCGCGTCAGGCGAGGCGGGGCGGGAGCGGGCGGCCGAGGGGCCAGGGAACGCACGGGGCGCCTGCGCTGGCGGCGGTGCGGGGCCGCTGGGCGCCAGCGATGGCGGCGAGGTGCTCGGCCGGGGCCCTCCGTCCACGGGCGGCCGCGGGCTCCAGTCCAGGGGGGCGGCGGCACGCCCCGCGCGGCGTGCGCGGATGCTGCGAAGTCGCCGGCCGCGGCCCGCTCTGCGGCGGCGGCCCGTGCCGCGAGAAGGGCCGCACGTTCGGCGTCGCCGGCGGCCGCGGCGACGTCAGCCCCGCCCCGGCCGGCGTCGGCGTCGCCGGCGGCCGCGGGCTCGCCGCGGCGGCGGGGGCGTCGGCGGGGCCGGGGCGTGAGCGGGGCGGCGGGGGCGGCGGGACGGGGCGCGGGGCCCGGGGTGCGGGGCGGGGTGGCTTGGAGGGGGGAGGGGAGGACGGGGGCGCCGGAGTCGACGTGGGCGGCGACGGCGCGCAGGATCTCCTCCTCGCCCCAGTCGCTGTGGCGGCGGCCGTGGGGCGGGGCGCGGAGGTGCTGGTAGGAGGTGTAGGCGGCGGCGGCCTCGGAGCGGGGCGGGCCGGCCTCGAGGGGCTGGGCGGCGGAGCGGGGCTTCCAGGGGGAGGCCTCGGGGTCGAGGGGGTAGTCCTCCGGCATCACGTGCTGGATGAACTCCGTCATGTCGATCGTCCTGCCCCCGGCCCCCGCCCCCGCCCCGTCGGACCCCGCCCCCGCGGGGGCGGGGCGCGGGGCCGGGGCGGGGGGCACCCGCTGAGGTCCTCGTCGTACTTGCGGATGAGGGCGGCGAGCTCGTCGGGGGCGAGGTCGATGTTGAAGTTGCGCAGCTCCTCCCGGAAGCGCTCGTAGCTGATCGCCCCCTCCCGCCCCTTGTTGAAGTGGTTGAACGCCGTCAGCAGGTAGAACGCCCCCCTGCGTCCCCGCCCGTCGGCCCGCGCCCCGGGGGGGGAGCGCCCCGCCCCGCTCACCCCTTGCAACGCTGCTTGATCTTGTTCTGCAGCAGCTGCGCGCGCGTGAGGCGGGCGGGGCGGGGAGCGGGGAGCGGGGGGCGGGGGCGGGGGCGGGGGCGGACGCTCTCGATGTTGCGGACAGAGAAGGGGAGGCGGTAGCTCTGGGGCTCGCTGTGCGTCACCTTCGCGCCCTCGTCCAGCACCTCGTGCAGGAAGCCCCGGTACGCTGCGCCCCCCAGCGTCCGTCAGCGGCCCCCGGGGCGCGGCGGGGCGGGGGCGGGGACCGCCGGTGCGGGGGTCGTGGTAGAAGTCGGGCGCCACGATGAACGACGCCAGCCGCTCGATCTGCCCCGCCCCCGTCAGGCGCCGCGCGACCCCGCGGGGGGGCGCCGCCGCACGTCGACGCGGCCGCTGCCGCGCGGGTCGTAGCGCCGCGCGAGGGCCTCGAATTGCTGCGGCGGCCTCGCAACGCGGCCGGCGGGGCGCGGGGCGCGGGGCGCCCGGGGCGGGGCGGCGGGGCGGGCGGACGGGGCGGGAGACGGGGAGGTTGGCGTCGCGGAGCAGGGCGAAGAGCTCCCCATAGGTCTGCGCGAGGGGCGCCGGGGTGAGGGGCAGCCGGGCCGCAGGGGAGCGGCGCGCGCGCCAGGTACGGCTGCTCCCGCCCCTCCGGCGTCCCAGCGCGTGCTTCATGTACTGCCGAAAGAACACTGCGCGCCGGCCGGCCGTCGGCGTGGGGCGCGCTGCGGGGGGCGGGGGGCGGGGGCGGGCGGACTGGTGCCGCCGACGGTGCCGCGGGGCCCGCGGAGGCGGGTGCGGAACTTGTCCTGCAGCGTCTGCTCGATCTCCCGCACGGAGAGGGCCTCCATGCCGCGCGGGAAGCGCCGCGCGAAGCGCTCGTAGTAGGCCCGCCGCTGGTCGCCGTTGAAGAGGAACCAGCGCTCGGGGGTCACCGGCCGGTCCTCCTCCACCTGGTGCTTCTTGTTCCACTGCAGCGCGGCTGAGCGGGGGTGCGCGGCGGGCGGGGCGGGGCGGGGCGGGGGGCGGGGGGCGGGGACCTCGAAAGGGGATTTGCCGAGGTGGCCGACGAGGCCGACGTTGCCTGGCCCCGCGCCGTAGTCCTGGGGCATCACCCGCCGCACGAACTCGTAGAGGTCGATCTGGCCGTCCCCGTTGGCGTCGTAGCGCGCCACGAGCTGGCGCAGCTCGGCGTCCGAGATGGGGATGTTGAACTGCTCGAGGCCCCGCCGCAGCTCCTCGTACGAGATCGCCCCCGACGCGTCCTTGTCCAGCCACGCGAACGCCTTCTTCAGCTGGTGCGAGCCCCCCTGCGGCTTCTCGCTCATCTTCTGCCGCAGCGTCGCCTCGATCCGCTCCACCGTGAACGGCTCCGCCGGCTTGGGCCAGCGCGGCTCGCGCCCGGCCTTGTCGCGGCGCTCGGTGACGAAGCCGAGGAGGCCCTTGGACTGGAGCGTCCGCCCCGTGCTCCGGAACGTCGGCACGAACGGGTGCTGCCCCGCCCCGCCCCCTCAGCCCCCGCCCCCGCCCGCCCCGCGCGGGGGGGCCGCCCCGCGCAGGGGGCGCGCACCGGCAGCGACTCCCCGCCGCTCTCGCGGGAGACCGGCACGCTCCGCCCCGCCGAGGTCCCCGGCCGCGCCGCGGCCCCGCCGTCCCCGGGCGCCCCTGCGCGGCCGGCGCCGCCTCCTCCCCGGCCGCCTGCGTCCCTGCCCCGCCGCCTCTCACGCCCCTCCTCGGGATCGCCGGGGGGCCCTGGCCCCTGCCTCGTCCGGGACGGGCGCCGCCGCGTGCCCGCCGGCTGTCCTCGGCCGCGACGCAGTCCCCGGGCGCGCCTCCGCCTCAGCGCCGCCGGGGCCCGCGGTTGCGGGACGCGCGGTTGCGGGGCGGGAGGCGTCGTCCCCTCCGGCGAGCCGGCGCTCGCGCGCCGCCTGGAGCTTCTCCATCGCCGCGTCGACGTCCGCCGCCCGCAGTGCGAGCCAGCGCGGGTCAAAGGGCCTGCGCACACGGCGCGCACGTATCAGGTGTGCCCGCATTGATACGAAATGACCCGTACACGGCGCTGGGGCGCGACCCTAGCCGTCCGGGACCCGCTCGCGGATCGGGGAGACGCTCGATCCGGCCGGCGTTTGCGCGGGGCAGCTTCCTCTCCACCCGGGTTGCTCACCGCGGTGATAATGGTCCTGAATCTAATCGTGGTGTGAATTTCGCCGGTCGTGGCCTGCGGCGAGCTCAGAGCTCGATCCGGGCGAAGCGAGGGGGGTTTATGGGCCCGGAAAGAGCGTGCAAACCCCGTGGCGGAGAGGCCCGACCGTGCCGTCGCCGTCGCCTGCATCTGTGCAGGCTGTGCTATATGTGCGTGGGCCAGCGAGCCCGTACCCCCATTCCTCTGTTCGGTTCGCGGCGCCGTTCGCCGCGATGGCCCTCCAGTCCGAACGTCAGCTATACCAGCTGCTCCTGCGCACTGTCCGCCAGGAGCGACCCAGCAAGGTGTCGGCAGACCTGCCCTCGCTTGTCGCCTTGCAGCAGGCTGGGAAGCGCTGGCGCCTCGGCGTTCGCATTCCCGCATCGGCCACGTCCGGCGCCGCTGCGGTCATCCCCGTGTCTCCCCGCCAGTTCAGCCGCACACTTGCCTCGTGCGCGGCGGCCGCCGGCGCCGCGAGCTCCCAGGCCTCGCCCTCGTCTTCTGTGAGCCAATTGTGACTCGAGAAGCGTCTGTGCTGCCGCCCGTGCGCTAATCGTGCCTCGTGCGCATGACGCACAGCGTACGATCTACTCGTCGCCCGCCGCCATCCACCGCCGAGCGCTCTCTTCGTGGCTTCTGTCGCGTGTACCGAAGGGTTCGTGCCCGTTTCTTCTGCGCCGCGGCCATCCGCGGCGCCTGTCGCCTTACGCCGGTTCGCCTGATTGACGACGCCCGTATGATGCAGGTTTCGAGAACTTCTTCCCCAAGGGCTCCGACGCCGAGTCAGGCAGCAAGAAGAATGACAAGAAGGAGCGCGGTGCGCTCGCTTGCCCCGCCCGCCCCCTCGCCCCGCGCCCAGTTCCGACTCCGGTCCCTTTTCCCCTCTTCTCGCTTCTTTCTTCCCGCAGATGGCAAGGACGGCGGCAGTAAGAACCGGGATCCGAACTTCGAGAACAACATGAAGATGGTGCCCTCGCCTTTTCCCCCAGCGGCGCCGGGCCGGGGCGGGTTCTGAGGCGCGGGGCGGGGCCAGCTCTTTGCGGGGCTCATCGGGTCGGCGCTGCTGTACGCGGTGGTGTCGACGTCGATGCCGGGGGCCGGGGAGCGCCAGATCTCCTTCCAGGACTTCAAGACGCAGCTCCTCGAGACCGGCCAGGCGCGCCCCGCCCCGCCCCGCCCCGCACGGCGCCGGGGCGCGTGGCGAGCGTGGCGCAGGTGACGAAGCTCGTGGTGATGAACAAGAACGTGGTGAAGGTGTACACGAAGGGCGACGTCTGGTTCGCGGGCGACCTCGAGATGCCCTCCAAGGACGCCGGCTCCCCCAAGTACTACTTCAACATCGGTCCGCCCCCGCCGCCCGTGCAACGCGGGGGGAGGGCGGGGGCCGAGGGGCCGGGGCGGGGAAGGGTCGGTGGACTCGTTCGAGCGGAAGATGGAGGAGGCGCAGCGGGCCCTCGGCGCCGACCCCCGCCAGCACATCCCCATCATCTACTCCTCCGAGACCAACTGGATGTCCGCCCCCCGCCCCCGCCCCCCCGCCCCGCCCCGCCCCCCCGGGAGGGCGGGGCTGAGGGCGGGGCGGGCAGGATCGAGCTGGTGAAGGCGATCCCGACGCTGCTCGTCGTGGGCGTCGTCCTCCTCGCCATGCGCAGCCTCCAGGGCCAGATGGGCGGCCGCGGCGGCTCCGGCGTGCGTCCGCCGCCCCCGCCGCGCCCGCGCCGCCGCCGCGCACGGCGGCTCAGGGGCGGGGGCAGGGTATCTTCCAGATCGGGAAGGCGAACCCGACGGTGGTGAACAAGGAGACGAAGGTGAAGACGACGTTCGCGGACGTGGCGGGGCTGGACGAGGCGAAGGTGGAGATCGTCGAGTTCGTCGAGTTCCTGAAGAAGCCCGACAAGTTCAAGGAGCTCGGCGCCCGCACCCCCAAGGGCGCCCTCCTCTACGGCCCCCCCGGCACCGGCAAGACCCTCCTCGCCAAGGCCGTCGCCGGCGAGGCCAACGTCCCCTTCTTCTCGGCCCGCCCCGCCCCGCCCCGCCCCGCCCCGCCCCGCCGCGCGGGGGCGCGGCTGAGGGGGCGTGGGGTGCAGATCTCGGGGTCGGACTTCCTGGAGATGTTCGTGGGGGTGGGCCCGGCGCGCGTGCGGGACCTCTTCGCGCAGGCGCGGGCCAACGCCCCCTGCATCATCTTCATCGATGAGATCGACGCCGTGGGGCGCTCGCGCGGCAAGGGCGGCTTCTCCGGGGGCGGGCACGACGAGCGGGAGAACACGCTGAACCAGCTGCTCGTCGAGATGGACGGCTTCAACACGACGAGCGGCATCGTCGTGCTCGCCGGCACCAACCGCGTCGACATCCTCGACAAGGCCCTGCTCCGCCCCGGCCGCTTCGACCGGCAGATCTGCATCGACAAGCCGGACATGAAGGGCCGCAAGCAGATCTTCGAGGTCCACCTCAAGGGCATCAAGCTGGCGCAGCCCATGGAGGTCTACTCCAAGCACCTCGCCGCCCTCACCCCGGGCTTCGCGGGGGCGGAGATCGCGAACATCTGCAACGAGGCGGCGCTGATCGCGGCGCGCAAGGGCGACTCGGCGGTGGACACGCGCCACTTCGAGCAGGCCATCGAGCGCGTCATCGGCGGCCTCGAGAAGAAGAACGCGCTCATCACCCCCAGCGAGAAGAAGGTCATCGCCTACCACGAGGCCGGGCACGCCGTCGCCGGCTGGTTCCTCGAGCACGCGGCGCCGCTCCTCAAGGTCTCGATCGTGCCGCGGGGGACGGCGGCGCTCGGGTACGCGCAGTACCTCCCCAAGGAGCAGTTCCTCTACACCAAGGAGCAGCTCCTCGACATGATGTGCATGACCCTCGCCGGCCGCGTCGCCGAGAAGATCTTCTTCGGCAAGGCCCGTCTCGCCCGCCCCCGCCCGGCCCCCACCCCCGCGCCGCGCCCGGCTGAGGGAGGGCGGCGGGGCGCAGGTGACGACGGGGGCGCAGGACGACCTGTCCAAGGTGACGAACCTCGCGTACGGCCAGATCATGGTCTACGGCTTCAACGAGAAGATCGGCCAGGCACGCCCCCCGCCCCGCCCCGCCCCGCCCCGCCCCCGCGCCGGGCGGGGCTCACTGCGGGGCGGGCAGGTGTCGTTCCCGCAGCAGAAGGAGGGGGAGATGCAGTTCCAGAAGCCGTACAGCAACCAGACGGCGGAGATCATCGACGAGGAGGCCCGCGCCATGATCGACGCCGCCTTCAAGCGCACCGAGGCCCGTACCCGCCCCGCCCCGCCCCGCCCGGGGCCGCCCCGCCCGGGGCCGGCAGGGGGGCTGACGCGGGCGCAGGAGCTGATCGCGTCGAAGAAGGAGCTGGTGGAGAAGCTGGCGGAGGTGCTGCTGGTGAAGGAGGTGATCGGGGTGAAGGACGTGGTGGAGACGCTGGGCCCGCGCCCCTTCCCGCACCTGACCTCGTACGACGAGCTCATGGACGCCATGCGCCCCGACGACGGCGCCCGCGACGTCCGCCGCGCCCCCCGCCCGCCGCCCGCCGCCCCCCCGCCTCACCCCCGCCCCGCAGGAGAAGCCGGCGTCGCCCGCGGAGGAGACCCCGCGCCCGCCCCGCGTGACCCGCCCCCGCCGACCCCACGGCCCCCGCCCGCCACGCCCCACGTAGCTGTAAATACGAGACCCGCCCCCGGCCCTCCCCGGGCGGTGCGCTGAGCGGGATGCGCTAAGCAGTTGGCTAGGCCCGGAGGCGCCCCAAGCAGAGAGGGACAGGCCCGTACAGAACCGTAGGGCGACGGCAAGCGGGTGCCATTACGTACACAGCAGGCGCAGAGCCAGCGCAAGACAGATAGTAAGACAGAGAGAACAAGAACAGATCTGGCAAGGACAGCAAGCGAGCGCCGCGCGGGGCAAGCGAGGGCCCAGGGCTAAAATAAGCGGGCCAGTTGGCAACAACGTGGCACCAGGAATAGCAGGCTACAAAGGGTACAAGGCAAGGCAAGCTGCCGGCTTCGAGCCGACGACCAGGGCTAGCTGGGAGTCGGAAAGTGGGCGGCACACGCTTCCCGCTACAAAAAGCCGTCCTCGGCGCTACGAGCTAAAGGCTGAACTAAAGCTGCGTAGGCGAGGCTGAACGGACTACAAGCCAAAAGCCGGCTACCGTCCCTGCACAGAAAGCCGTCCTCGGCGCCACAGCGGGCGGGCCGGAGGGGCAAATTAAAATCCATCAGGCCGTCGGCACCAGTATGAGGAACTGGGCCCAACAAAGAAAGTTGGGTGAGGGACCCACGACCTGACGCCAGAGCGCGCGGAGCGCCGCCAGCCAACCGGGGGCAAACCCTCTAAATCCCGCCGGAGGGGAAAACGAGTGCTAGCGCTAGCACTAAGCTCGAATTCGAAGCCGGCGCCGCGCCACACGAGCCGCCGGGCCGCGGCGGCGCCGGGTCGAAAGTTCCACAGTGTAGAAGGTACTTGACGTAGAGTGTAGTAGTGTAGGACCGCAGGCAGCAGAGCCGCAGCGGCAGAGTACGCGTTGCGGGCCAAGCTCGGCGCAGCTTGCCGCATTGCGTTGCCAAGTGACTCGGCCGGCGGAGTCACAAGGCGGGGCGATCGGTCAGCACAGTAGAGTGTGCAGCCGCGTACGCGTAGAGCAGGCAAGCCATGAAGAGTAGAGGCGGCGAGCCAGTCGTACGGGGTCAGGCTCCGCAGCAGCAGCAGGCCACTGGTCGCATCATACAGACCCATCGCCAGGGATCCTCCGCGATCAGACGGGATGGCAAACCACGGATACAGCCATCGAGTCCGCCGGCGTACGCTGATGCAGCGCGTAGCCGGGGCTTAGGCAGGCCACCATCGCGGGACAGGAGACAGCATCAGCGCGGCCCGGAATGATCATCGGTGCTCGTGTGATAGTTGTAGGCAAGACGTATGGACCTCTCAGCAGCGGAGAGTCGCAAGCGGAGGCTTGGTCGGAATCACCCGGACTAGAGCGCCGGTGCGTGCTGGCTTGGTCAGCGTGGAATCACCCACAGCTAAGCAGACCGAAACAGCGCTGGCGTCCAGCTGGAATCACCCAGCTGCCAGGTTCAACCGAAGCACGGGAATCACCCGACGGGCCGACGCAGTCGACGCGCGAACGTGAAGACTGGTCGCGGGGCATCACCCAGTGCTGCTTGCTGACGCTCCTCAACAGACAGGTCCGCTGTCCGCCGTCCAACTTTAGCTATGGCTGCTCACGTCGTCGTAGGACGTTCCAGAGCGCATCATTACGCTTCTGTTGACCTTCGCCCGCTGGACAGGCCTCGGTCAGACCTCCGCCCGCTGAACAGGCCTCGGTCGCTGATCAAACGCCCACGACAGGAAGAACGACAGTCCGCACACGCTTGAGATGTGCGTGAAGCGACTGACATCTGGCTTGACGAGCTGGACGTCCCGGAGAAGGGCAGCTACGTCGTCGGAGCCAGGGCAAGGTCTTGGCATCTTGTCTGCCTTCTCGGTGCGACAGCGCGCACAGTAGACTTGACAACAGATAGATGCGCTTCCTCGCATAGAGATCGCTGTCAAGTGGAGCTGCGCCGGCTTCCACTGACGCGTACGCAACCCGCAGAGCCGAGAGAGACGCGGAGCCGCACGTCCTCTGGATGCAGGGTGGAGTCAAGTGGAGTGATCCTCACGAGGGATGCCACTCGCCGCCACTGAGCGTGCCTCGGGAGGTCCGCAGGCGCCACAGCAGCCGTCGTAGGTAAGACCTCGGGCGCGTACTGGGGCCTTGTTATCCCAGGGGCTTTCACGTCACAGCGGTTTGACTCCATGCGTTCTTCAGATACACTCGCCACCATTGAGCGTGCCTCGGGCTAGCCGGAGGTGCCATCGCAGCCGTCGTAGGTGAGACCTCGGGCGCGGACTGGGGCCATGTTATCCCAGGGCATTCACGTCTTGGCGGTCTGACTCTGTACTTTCTGGGGCCATGTTGTCCGCTCACGCTTGAGATGTGCGTGAAGCGACTGACATCTGGCTTGACGAGCTGGACGTCCCGGAGAAGGGCAGCTACGTCGTCGGAGCCAGGGCAAGGTCTTGGCATCTTGTCTGCCTTCTCGGTGCGACAGCGCGCACGGTAGACTGGACAACAGATAGATGCGCTTCCTCGCATAGAGATCGCTGTCAAGTGGAGCTGCGCCGGCTTCCACTGACGCGTACGCAACCCGCAGAGCCGAGAGAGACGCGGAGCCGCACGTCCTCTGGATGCAGGGTGGAGTCAAGTGGAGCCGCCGCTGAGCGTGCCTCGGGAGGTCCGCAGGCGCCACAGCAGCCGTCGTAGGTAAGACCTCGGGCGCGTACTGGGGCCATGTTATCCCAGGGGCTTTCACGTCGCAGCGGTTTGACTCCATGCGTTCTTCAGATACACTCGCCACCATTGAGCGTGCCTCGGGCTAGCCGGAGGTGCCATCGCAGCCGTCGTAGGTGAGACCTCGGGCGCGGACTGGGGCCATGTTATCCCAGGGCATTCACGTCTTGGCGGGCTGACTCTGTACTTTCTGCAGAGAGAAAAGATTGATTGACCGGCGCTTCATAGCTGCCTGGCGAGCCTGGCATGTCACGAGCATGCTGGCGACTCGACAAAACGAGACGACGACGAGAAGAAGGTATGTTTGGTATGTTTGTGAAGAATACTCATCCAGGTATCTTTTATCATCATATGTCTCACTGTACGTGGACCAGAGAAGAAACGACAGGCCATAACGACAAGAAGATCATCATTCGATCGGCGTCAACACGCAATTCGATCGTTATGACGACGTGTGTAGATGTAGAGGGTGTTGCTCCACATACAATACATTTAGTATTACGTTGTGGCGTCGTCTCTCGATACAATACAATACAGTTTCATTCGACATGCGCGCGGGCTGCATCAGCATCTGTTCTTGAGCGCAGCCACGGCACGTTTAGATGACTGTGAGCGCATGCGGCTCAATAGACGGGTTGGCGGACGCTTCCCACTACAGAAAGAGTGGTGCGCCAGGTCCGTAAGCAAGAAAGGCGCAGTGGCGGGTGGAAAGCTTAAGGCATGAACCATGCGGTTCGTATTGCTAAGCTCTGCCGCATAGGCGCTTCCCACTACAAGAGAGTGGAGGCCGTACGCGCAAGCCAAGCCTTGAAGGCAAACGATGGCGTGGTTGTCCAGGGGTTCGGGCAAGAGCGCAGCGTTCGTCCCCAGGCATACGAGCTAAAAAGTCGAAGCCCAACGCAGCAGCCCCCATGCGCTGAGCGGGATGCGCTAAGCAGTTGGCTAGGCCCGGAGGCGCCCCAAGCAGAGAGGGACAGGCCCGTACAGAACCGTAGGGCGACGGCAAGCGGGTGCCATTACGTACACAGCAGGCGCAGAGCCAGCGCAAGACAGATAGTAAGACAGAGAGAACAAGAACAGATCTGGCAAGGACAGCAAGCGAGCGCCGCGCGGGGCAAGCGAGGGCCCAGGGCTAAAATAAGCGGGCCAGTTGGCAACAACGTGGCACCAGGAATAGCAGGCTACAAAGGGTACAAGGCAAGGCAAGCTGCCGGCTTCGAGCCGACGACCAGGGCTAGCTGGGAGTCGGAAAGTGGGCGGCACAGCGGCCCCCTTCCCGCGCCTCCCTGCGAGAGTTCGCGGCCTCGCCCTTTGCCCAGTGGTTGCCAAGTTGCGCGCCGACCAGCCTCCACATGATGTATTTCCCCCACATAACAGTTTTCTGGATCCGTGTAACGAATTAAAGCCTTGAACTTAGGAACTTCGCGATTCGAATTCAAAGTTGCACGCCGTGACGCTGTACATCTGCATGTGACATGATTTCCTGTCGACGTCCGATGTCCGAGCCTCATGCCATATGATGATCATGACTCACTGAATCAGCTGCAGTACCGTCGACGTCGAGATCCTCGCCGAGTCACTGAGTCGGATCGAGAATCCGGATCCGGATCCGATGATTCCGAAGTTCGGACGCAGTGACTCCGAGGCTCGGCGAGCTCGAGCTCGAGTCCGCGCAGAGGGCGCTAATCATTGAATTATAATCGTTGAACTGTGGCTTCGGACAGCAGCAGCACGCCCCGCGACCGTCGGAAGTGCCCCGGCTTGACGATGCCGCAGTGCATGTGCATATGCATGGCGCTCCCCGAGTCAAGCAATTCAAACAAATCGATATCGTTCATCCACTTCCTTAGCACAATCTGTTCATCATTTATATGTTGATATCTGAAAGTCGCTATTGGAAATGTGCCGTATCTCGCAGAAACGCCTGTTCGAGAGAAACTGCCCTACTGAACACGACTGGTGCGACGAAATGATCATGTGGCATGAAATGACTAAGCGCAAAGTAAGGTGTGAAAATTCAGGTATGGCAATTCCTACCCTGCTCCTACAGACTTCTGCCATGATACACAATGATCCCTGTCTAGGCATGTCCTCCAGCCCGTGCTGCGCCCTAAATCTAAACGCAGAAGCGGGCCGGGCTCAAAAAAAGAGGTGCGCGTGGCAGTCCTGATCTGTATAAGGCCAGAGGCCGGCGACGAAGGGGGGGGGGGGGGGGGGGGGGGGGGGCGCTGTGCACGAGGGAGGCGGGGGCGGGGGGGCGAGGCGTTGGGGTCGGTCAGGCGGGGGCGGAGGGGGGCGGGGAGACGCCGGCCTGGGAGCGGGCGGCGGGGACGAAGACAGCGCAGTGGTCGCCTAAAACATGCAGGTCTAGGTCGGCGAGGGTGAGCGCCGCCCAGCCGCCCTTCTCCCTTTCCCCGGCCCCCGCCCCGTGGTGCTCCTTGCCCGGCCCGATCAGCACCGCGTCGACGCTCCCGCCCGAGCCGCTGCTCCCGCTCGCCCCGTTGCCCGAGAAGCTGCTGCCGGTGCCGTTGCCCGACGAGGAGGAGGTCGACGCGTTGCCGCCGCCCCCCGTCGAGCTCGAGCTCGAGCCCGAGCCGCGAATCGCCGAGTTGCTCACCGGGCCGGCCGCTTCCTCCCCGCCCATCATGGCCTTGCCGCCGGCCGCGCCGACGCCGGCCTGGGCGGCCTGGGCGGCGGCGGCGTGGGCGGCGGAGGGCGGAAGGCGGGCGAGGCGGCGGAAGTTGGTGGAGGCCGAGGGGATGGGGCACGGCTGGGAGTTGCCCGAGCTGGAGCCCGAGTTGGGCGAGGCGCGCGAGGGCGACGAGAAGGCCTTCACGATGCCGCTCCCGTCGAGCAGCGGCGAGAGCCCGATCCGCCCGTCCACCGCGGCCCGCGGCCCCGCCATGTCCCCGCTCGAGCCGCCGGCGGCCGCCGACGAGGCCGAGGGCGCCGCCTCGTTGCGGTGCCGGTGGTGGTGGTAGTGGCAGTGGTGCCTGCCCCGCAGAGTCAGGACCCCGCAGGTTCCGCGCCGCCCCCGGGCCACGCACCGCTCCCTGTGGTGCCGCTCGCGCCTCGCGCCGCTCATCGCCGCGGCGGCAGCTGCCTCGGCCTCGGCCTGCTTGGGGGGGGCGGGACGTGAGGGGGCGGGCGGGGCGGGGCGCGGGGCGGGGCAGACCACGGCGTCGGCTTCAGCGTCGGCTCCCTCGGCGGCGTTGGCGTCCCCGCCCTCCTCCCCGCTCGCCGAGCCCCCGCTCCCGCTCCCCCCCGACCGCCCCGCGCTGCCCCCGGCCGACCCTGCCGACCCGCTGCTCCCCGACCCGCTCCCTCCGGAGCCGCTGCCGTGGCCGCTGCTGTGGCTCGGCTGGTCCGAGGGCGGCCCGACGATGAGGCCAGACTCCGGGTCCTCCCGCAGCTCGGCGAGCTTGTCCGCCCACGCCCGCACGCGCCGCTGCCCGTGCGGCGTGAGGTCCCCCCGCCCCGAGCTCGACCGGCCCCCGCTGCCGCTCCCGCTGCCGCTCCCGCTGCCGCGCGACTCAGAGGCGCGCGGGGGGCACGCGGGCGGGGTGGGGGGCTCACTTGGAGGCGACTTTGGAGGGGAGAGAGGAGACGTCGAGCAGGCCGCTCTTCTTCGCGCGCCGGCTGTCCGCCCGCCCCAGCGCCACCGGCGCCGCGTACCCGCCTTCCCGCAGCGCCGAGGAGAGGGGCAGCGGGTGCGGCAGGCTGGCCTCGTCCCCGCCCGGCGGCGACGGCGTGCCGCCGCCCTCGGAGCCGTTGCCGGAGACGGAGCTCTCGTTGCCGTCGGAGATGTGGTCGAGCGAGGAGAAGCTGCAGAGCGAGGAGCCGCAGGCGGCCACGGAGGAGGAGGAGGAGGAGGAGGAGGCGGAGGAGGGCGACGAGGAGCGCGGGGCGTCCCGCTCCGGCACTGCCGGCAACTCCCGGTCCCGGTCCCGGTCCCGGTCCCTCTCCCGTTCCCGTTCCCGCTCGATCGCCGACGTCGCTGACGCTGGCGGCTGCGGCGGACCGCTCCCGCTCCCGCTCCCGCTGCCGCTGCCGCTTCCGCTGCCGCTGCCGGAGCCGGCGCCGGAGGAGGCGGAGCCGTGCTTGGGCCCGGTGGTGGCGCGGGAGCGGAGGCGCTCGACCTCGTCGCGGAGGCTCTCGTTCTCCATCTGCATGAGCAGGTCCAGCAGCTGCATCGCCAGGCTCAGCTTCACGTCCCGGTCCTCCACGTCCTTGTCCAGCCGCCCCACCGCCTCCACCAGGCCCCTGCACGCCACGTCACGCCCCTCCACAGCACGGGCCACGCCATCTATCCCGAGGTCGCCCCACCGGGCGGGGAGGGGGCCCAGGGAGGGGACCGGCGCTCACAAATTGTGAGTCTTGATCGCCTGAATGTAATTCGCCGCGCCGTTCACCGGAGACGGCAGCGCGAGGGGATCGGGGGGAGGCGCGCGGCTGAGTTGCCGCACGAGCGAGTTGGGGGAAATTGATTTCCCATTCATCGCCCCGCTCTCGACCACCCGCTCCGCCAGCTTCCTCAACGTCGACAGACAGTTCGCCTCCGCCTCCGCCGTCACCCGAGATCGCTCCGCGTCCTTTGCCCGGTCCCTCCTGCGGCCGCGAACGCTCGGACCCCCGACGGTTCCCCGCGCGCGTCCCTCCCGCTCACCTCGATCGCTTCGACGGCTGCATGGCTGATGATTCTCTCTCCGGGTGCTCACGTCTGACGCAGCAGGCGTCGGAAAGAGCGAACGGGGCTGGGAGCGACGCGACCCCGGCGTGCTCACTTCGCGTACAACCCATTCGGTACGTCGTGCATGACATGCACGCCGTCTGGGGGCGGAGGAAGCGACGTACACTCAGCCACCCGGCCCAAACTCCCACGTACGCAACAAATCCGCCACGTACGAGGGCGTCGGACGGCTGGGGGCGCCCCCAAGGGCGCTGGAGCTGACACGGGGTCCGCGTCCATGGGCTGCAAGTCCCCCGAGGCATCCCCGGCCCCTCCAGACGTTCCTACGTCTTCCATATTCCGATCCAGATCCATCCTGTTCCCGCTTCGGCGCTCGCTGGCCCGCTCGCACACATGCGCTGGCCTCGCTTGGTGCTGGCGCTCGCTGCTGCTCTACCGGATATGGATCGCTAGCTGGGAAGGAGGACGCATGCGCATCGTGCTCGTCTTCGCTCTCCGAGGCTCTAAGGCTGCTGGTGGTGGTGGGACACTTGGAGTCTTGGTGAGAGATCGAGGCGCCTCGCTCATCCGCGCGTACAGAGGCATCAGGGCAAGTCCCGTGCAGGCTTTTTTGCCTTGAGTTTTCTTTTGCATCCCGTGCTGAAGTTTTGAAACGTGCCAAGGTGCTTCGGTAAACGTGTTTTTTTTGAAGGACGGTTTTTGAGGGGAGATACCGTCCTTTTTTGGGGAGAAACGGTGTTTAGGGGGTACAAGCTGTGCCTGGAAAAAACCATTTTCATCGTGCCCAGCCCGTCAGCTTGAGCACGGGATGCGGGTTAAAAACGTTAGGGCTTTTCTTCCAACTTGCATTTCGATCATGTGCCTGACACACGTGCTGCTAAATTTTGAGCTGCATCGATAGCTGATCATGACGCGAGCGGACGCCGCGGAGTCCCGTGCCAGCGTGCGCGTGCGCAGGGGGAACTTGGGAAGTCGAGATAAGATCATCGCGCGCGCGCGCGGCTGCGGACTCGGCGGATCAGAGAGACCGTGTCGACGTCGACCTCGGACACTGATCGGCGATGGCGCGGCGATCGACGGTCTCCTCAATTGCAAAGCCTTCGAATTCCTGCCGAAGTGCAAGCTTAAGCATACGCGCATACGCAGGCTGCAGCGCTAGCAGGCCGGATGGCGCTCGCGCGCTGCACAGCCTGCACGCGCGCGCGCTCCTAGCTCCTTCAACGGCCGCTGAGCCTGGCGCAGGCTTGGTCATGCCCGGGCCATGATGAACATGAACTAGCGCTTGACGATCACTCGTTCACCGCGGATTCGCGAGCGTCGCGCTTCAACTTGCATGCCGCAGTACGTGCGCTCGCTCCTGCGCCGGCGTCGCAGAGACAATTCCATTGGACACAGCCTTCCTCTTCTGAAGTTGTGCACAATTATGCATGCGCGATTGTGTTTGTGCCTTGCTTCAATTTGTTTCTATTCCGATTGCAATTGACATCGTTTCACACCTTGCAATTGATTTCCCTCCCACGTCCCGACGGTGATCATTTGCTTTCATGATCATATATATAGCTTGAGAGTAGTTCTTCGAATCCAAAACCACCGTTTCGCTTTCCAAAGTTCATGATCATGAGATATTAGCCTCTCGAATTTCTTGCAGTTGAATATATGTGTATATATAGCTTCAAAGCTATAAATTGCACTTCCGAAGTTCACTTCTTTTAGAATTCACTATAGCTAGAAGTTTAAATCTTGATCTAGCTCAGATCTAGAATCGAGGAAGAATTCGAAACGCAGAGCCAAATGCCAAAATCATCACAGAGCACGTGCACTCTCCTCTGCGTCCAACCCGTCCAACACACGTGCACAGGCCAGCCTCCCGTCCAAACTCAAATCGTGACTTCAGCCTTGTAATTGGTGATCTTCCTAAGGAAACGACCTTCTAGTGAGGTCCTCCAGCACAGCCCACAGCCGGTCTTGCACAGTCTCATCATATGAAACCTTGGCTGAAGGAGTCTCCCGCCTTCCGACGTAATACTTGCCTGTCACACCCTCCAAGGAGGGACTGGTTGCCAGCCAGTGTTGATCATTGGCATCATTTACCTAGACGAACAATTCCGTCACATGCATATGTGATAGAGCCAGCAGTCATAGGAACTTGCTCACCTCAATGCCACAGGGGCCCCAGCCGGCAAAGAGCATTTTGGTGTTCACTGTACCCGGATCGAGGGTGTTCACTGTGACTCCAGTGCCCTTCAGGGCACGGACCTGCACACATGCATGAAATGATGTTCACTCATGCATATGACCAAAGAAAGAGTCACCATAGAGTAAGTCAGGAGCACATCGCACAGCTTTGACAAGGAGTAGGTGCTGTGAGAATTGAATCCCTTCTCGGCATTCAGATTGTCAAAATCAATCGATGAAGATTGCGAGATGCTTGCAACATTGATAATACGAGGTCGACTTCCCATCTTAATGAGATCCAGCAGCTCAGCGGTCAAGAGATAGGGTGCCAGCACGTTGACCTGGCATTGCATGTCATGTCATGTCACCTGTTGCATGTCAAGAAATCTCACCTGAAAGGTCAGCTCGTTTCCGTCCACAGTCTTCACATATTGCTCAGCGAAGACGCCGGCATTGTTGTCCAGGACCTGAGACACGCCGGTTTGAATTCGATTCCAAATGCTGAGACACGTATACGTAAGCTTAACACTCACATCAAGCCGGGGGGCTGCATCCTTGATCTGCTTCGCAAGCTCCCTCACTTGTGAAAGATCGGCAAAGTCCGCGTTAAAATACTGGACGTTCGATCCAGTGCTGTCTCGAATCCAACGCGCCGTGCTCTCGCCCCGCTCTCGATTGCGCCCGTGAATTAAAACCGTGGCGCCGTCCTTTGCGAGCCGGAACGCCGTATGCCTCCCGATCCCGTCCGTGGCTCCCCTGCGCAGCGGTAAGATGCGCGATACAGCGTATGGCGCGCCAGCTCGACACACGTCACTAAACAAATTCGGCCCTCCATCGTCGCCTCGAATACGACCAGCTCGTATGCGCGCGTACGTGAACAGACGGTGCCCGCGGAGGCTCTGCTGCTCAAGCGGTGCCCGCGGAGGCTCGACGCTGACCAGCTCCCTCGCACGGCGGGCGGCGCGATAACGAAGGCCGACGCGCCGTGCATCGGCCAGGAAACGTGCTCGGGTGGCGGTAGGCGGTTTTCGAAGCCCAAAACCGGGTACACAAACTCGACAGTAGGGTACAGGTTGCAAACAAACGGCGAGCGCGATGGACACCGCGCTGCAGGCCCTCGCGGGCCATTTGAGCCAGACCATGTCGCCGACGCCTGCGGAGCGCAGAGCAGGCAAGCGCCGGCCAGTTGCCGCGCAAGCCGCCGGCGCGCTGGCTGACACGCACACACCGCGTCTTCGGTCGATGCGCAGGCGAGGAGGCGCTGCGCAAGTTCGAGCAGCAGCCTGGTTTCTCGCAGCTCGTCCTCACCCTCATTCAAACCGAGGCGGTGCCAGCGCCCATCCGCCAAGCCGGAGCGGTCGCGTTCAAGAACTACGTCAAGTACCGCTGGAAAAGGGTGCGCCGCGTCTCGCACGCCTGCTCGGCGGCGCTCGCGTCGAACATTCCTCGCCCGGCCGCGCTCCGCGGCGCCTGTGGCCCCGGAAGCGCTGACGCGCGCGGTGCGGTGCACAGGAGGAGGACGACGGGGCGGCGGCGGACGCGTGGGTGATCGGAGAGCAGGACCGGGCGGTGGTGAAGTCGCAGATCGTGGGCCTCATGCTCTCGACGCCGCCGGCCATCCAGAAGCAGCTCTCCGAGGCGCTCTCCATCGTCTCCCAGTACGACTTCCCGGACAAGTGGGACACGCTGCTCCCCGTGCGGCTGCCGGCGGCGCCCTGCCGGCCCAGCTTATGGCGGCGCAGGACCTCGTGGCGAAGCTGAACACGCAGGACCTGGCGACCATCAACGGCATCCTCACCACCGCCAACTCGATCTTCAAGCGGTGCGCCGCGGCGGGGGTCGGCGGGCCGGGGCGGGGCCGAGGGGGCGGGCAGGTACCGGTACGAGAGCGCCGGGTCGTCGGCGGCGGGCGGGCTCGTGAAGGAGCTCAAGTACGTCCTCGAGCGCTTCCAGGCCCCGCTCCTCCAGCTCTTCGGCGTCCGCCCCCCGCGCCCCGCCGCCGCGCCCCCGCCGGGGGCCGACGCGGCGGCCGGGGCCGGCGCAGATGACGGCGCAGCGCGCGCTGGGCGGCGGCAACGACGCCAAGACGGCCGCCGCGCTCTTCGACAACCTCCGCCTCATGGCCCGCGTCTACTACTCCCTCTGCTACCAGGCGCGGCGGCCGGGCGGGGGCGTGGGGGGCGCGGGCGGGGGCGAGCGGGGCGCAGGTGCTGCCGGAGTTCTTCGAAGACCACCTGAACGAGTGGATGGGGGCGTTCGACGCGGTGCTGGGCCACGAGAACGCGGCGCTCGAGTCGGACGACGACGAGCAGCCGGGCATCCTCGACCGCACGCAGGCCGCCGTCTGCGACAACCTCAACCTCTTCATGGAGAAGTACGAGGAGGAGTTCAAGCCCTACCTCCAGAAGTTCGTCTCCGGTCCGTCCGCCCCCGCCCCCCGCCCCGCCCCGGCCCCTGCGCGCCGGGACCGGCTGAGGGGCCGGCCGGCAGACGTGTGGACGCTCCTCATGAAGAAGGGCCCGGAGCCGAAGAACGACCTCGTGCGCCCCCGGCGCCGCGCCGACGCCCCGGCGGGGGCGGGGGCCGAGGAGGGGGCGGGGGGGCGGGGCTGCAGATGGTGACGTCGGCGATCCGGTTCCTGACGACGGTCGCCAAGTCGGTGCACTACGAGCTCTTCAACGACCCCGCCACCCTCAAGTCCATCTGCGAGAAGATCGTCATCCCCAACATCCGCTTCCGAGATACGGCCCCGCCCCCGCCACGCCGCCCCGCGCGCCCGGGGCCGAGGCCGGCGCACAGCAGGACGAGGAGCTCTTCGAGGAGAACCCGCAGGAGTACCTGCGGCGGGACATCGAGGGGTCGGACACCGACACGCGCCGCCGCGCCGCCTGCGAGCTCGTCAAGGGCCTCTGCGTCCGCTTCGAGGCGCCCGTGACGGAGGTCTGCACGGGGTACATCACCGCCATGCTCGCCGAGTACGGCGCCGACCCCAAGGGCAAGTGGCAGGTGCCCGCCCCGCCCCGCCCGCCCCGCCCCGCGCCCCACCGGCCCCCGCACAGGCCAAGGACGCGGCGATCTACCTGCTGCTCGCCCTCGCCGTCAAGACATCCACCGTCAAGGCCGGCACCACCAGGCGCGCCCCCCCGCCCCCCCGCCCGCCCCGCCGGCGGCGGCGGCGTTGCGACGGGGGCGGGCAGCACGAACGCGCTGGTGCCGGTGGCGGACTTCTTCGCGAGCCACGTGGCGGGGGAGCTGCAGTCGGCGGAGGGCCACCCCGTGCTCAAGGCGGACGCCATCAAGTTCGTGACGGCGTTCCGGAGCCAGCTGCCGCGGGAGGCGGCGGTGCCGGTGCTGGGGATGCTGGTGAACCTGCTGAAGGCGCGCCCGTACGTGGTGCACACGTACGCGGCGAACGCCATCGAGCGGATGCTCACCGTCAAGGACGCCGGCGTCCTCCGGTGCGCCCCCGCCCCCCTCCCACCACGCCCCGCGCCCCGCCCCGACGCCGCCCGGCGCAGGCTGGACCGGAAGGCGCTGCAGCCGGCGATCGAGCCGCTGCTGACGAACCTCTTCGCCGCCCTCTCCCTCCCGGGCTCCGCCGAGAACGACTACGTCATGAAGGGCCCGCCCCGCCCCGCCCCGCCGCCGCTGGGGCGGGAGGGCTGAGTGCGGGGCGCAGCGATCATGCGGGTGACGGGGGTGGTGCAGGAGGACCTCAAGCCCGTGCTCCCCGCCATCATCCAGCAGCTGACGGCCATCCTGGGGAGCGTGTGCGCGAACCCGCGGAACCCCATCTTCAACCACTACCTCTTCGAGACCGTCGCCTCCCTCGTCCGCTTCATCTGCACCGCCGACCCCGCCCAAGGCCCGCCCCGCCCCCGCGCCCCGCCCCCCCTCGCCCCGCCGGGGCTCCTGGCTGACGCGGGGTGCGCAGTGCCGGTGTTCGAGGGGATGCTGATGCCGCCGTTCTCGAGCGTGCTGCAGATGGACGTGTCGGAGTTCACGCCGTACGTCTTCCAGGTGCTGGCGCAGCTCCTCGAGCTCTACGCGGGGCCCGTCTCCCCCGCCTTCATGGCCCTCTTCCCCCCGTGCCTCACCCCCGCCCTCTGGGAGCGCCCCGCCAACGTCCCCGCCCTCGTCCGCCCCCGCCCCGCCCCGCCCCGCCCCGCCCCGCGGGGGCCGACGGGGCGCAGACGCGGCTGCTGGAGGCGTACCTGGCCAAGGCGGGTGACCAGGTGGCGGCGGGGAAGCAGCTGGAGCCGCTGCTGGGCGTCTTCCAGAAGCTCGTCGCCTCCAAGGCCAACGAGCACGAGGGCTTCCGCCTCCTCGAGGCCGCCGTCGCTTCTCTGCCCCTGTCCGCCCCCGCCCCCGCCCCCGCCCCTGCCTCCCTGGGCTGAGGCGGGGGCAGGGCGACGCTGGGCCCGTACCTGCAGACGGTGATGCAGATCCTCTTCACGCGGCTGCAGGCGAACAAGACGGCCAAGTTCATCCGCCACCTCCTCGTCGCCCTCTCCTGCATCGCCGCCCGCTACGGGCCCGGCACCCTCCTCGAGAAGGTGGACGGCATCCAGCCGCGCCTCTTCGCCATGCTCCTCGAGCAGGTCTGGATCCCCAACATGACCAAGCTCGCCTCCGGCGGCGAGCGCAAGGCCCGCCCCGCCCCCGCCCCGCCCCCGCCCCCGCCCCCGCGCGCCGCGCACGTGGGCGACGGTGCCGACAGACGGTGGCGGTGGGGAGCACGAAGCTGCTGGCGGAGGCGCCGGCGATGCTCGCCGACCCCGCCTACGCCGCCCTCTGGCCCGCCCCCCCACCGCGCCCCCCGCCGCGGCCCGGGGCGAGCGGGGGCGCGCAGGGGCAAGCTGCTGGCGGGGACGGTGGGGCTGCTGGAGCAGGCGGAGGAGGCGGGGAACACGGGGGACGAGGACGACTACCCGGACCTCGAGTCCGCCCCCTCCAGCGCCGCCGCCTTCTCCCAGCTCCACTTCGCCCCCCGCCCCGAGGCCCGCCAGCCCCGCCCCCGGCCCCGCCCGCGCCGCGCTGATGCCCCGGGCAGATCGACGTGGCGGGGGCGGCGGGGGAGCCGAAGGCCTTCCTGGCGACGAGCGTGGCGGCCCTCTCGAGGGCGCACCCGGGAAAGCTCGGGCCCATGGCGCAGGCCGCCCTGCCCCCGGAGGCCCAGGCCGCCCTCGCCCGCTACCTCGCCGCCGCCGGCGCCGCCATCGCCTGAGCCCGCCCCGGCCCCGGCCCCTTTCTCTCCACCCGACGTATCCTTCAGCCCGCTGCCTTCCGCAGTTTTTGGCAGATGCAGACCCTAGACTGCCTTTTTTGATGTCCCCCCGCCGCAGTCTCTTTGTTCCAGTGGATCGCCCGTAATTAGCAGCTCAACGGATCGGAAGCCGGTCTGAGCCCCGCCAGCGGGTCATGCGCCGCGTCGCGTCCCACGGTGAGAGTTGAATTGAAAGCCAAAGGGTTTGATCCAAATCTGGAGCCGGCTGGCTCCAAGCAGACGAACGGAAAGGGAGATCTAGAACAGATCTTGAAAGCGAGCGAGAAGCAAATCAAAAAAGCGGTCCGGAAATCCTACGTCGAAACACACGTCGACCGTCGGACGTCTAGCCTAGTAGAGCAAGCGCTACCCATGGCCATGGCCATGGCCACAGCTGCAGGCCTGTGCATGGAGGTCGAGTTGAAATTGCGCGCGCGGTGCTGGCGCCGCTGCGGGCCGCCGCGCGGGGGCGGCTAGAGGTTGGCGAGGGCGGCGTCGAGGTATGCCTCGACCTCGGCGTCGCCCCCGGCCGCCCCCCGCGCCGCCTCGTACGCCCCCCGCGCCCCCGCCCCGTCCCCCGCCGCCAGCAGCGCGTCCCCCTTCCGCACGTGCCCTGCACGCCCCGCCCCGCCCCCTCAGCGCCGCCCGCCGGGGGCCGTGGGGGCGGGGGCGGGGGCGGGGGCGGGGGCGCGCCCTTCCACCAGGCGGGGCGGGCGGCGACGGCGGCGTCGGCGTCGGCGAGGGCCCCGGCAGGTCCCCCGCCGCCGCCGCGCCGCGCTGCGGTTGCAGAGGAGGGCCCCGCGCAGGCGCCCCGCCGCCCCGTCCCCGGCCGCCTCGGCGCGCTGCGCGAGCTCGAGGCCGCGCGTGAAGGCCGCGGCCGCCTCCTCGGGCTTGCCCTCCGCCCACAGCTTGCCGCCCCGCATCTTCTCGCGGATGAGCTCGACGAGGTCGTCGCTCACGGCGAGGCGGCACGTCTCCTTCAGCGCCGCCCGCATCTTCGCCGACGAGTCGCACCCGACCACCAGCTTCTGGCCCCCGGCGCCCACCACCACCACGTTCGGCCCCGACCCGCTGCCGGCCCCGCCCCGCCCGCCCCGCCTCGTCAGCTGGCGTGGCGGCCTGGAGGCGGGGCGGGGGTGGAGACCAGTGGGCGAGGCAGCCGCCGGGGGCGACGTGGATGTCGTCGGGCACGAGGTCCCTGAACCACGCCAGCACCGTCTCCGAGCTCTCTGCGCTCCGCCTTCCGCGGTCTGCTGCGGGCAGGCGCCGGCGGCGAGCGGAGCCGGGGATCGGGGCGCACGCTGGTGGCACGTAGCCCGAGAGCAGACAAACACCGCGCCCCTCGCGGACTCCGGCACCTCCTGCAGCGGCGGACCCTGCGTGAGCGCGAGCGCTGCAATCGAAGATGTCGGAATCTTCTCGCACGAAAGTGGCGTCCTTCTTGCCCTCTCGCGCAGGCGAAGAGACTGCATCAGCTCGGATCTCGAGCTTCAGGGGGCGCTGCTGCCCGGATGTGCTCGTCGCGCCTGAGATCATGGTGACGTTGAGTGCTCAGCGGTACTAGCGGCGCCGCTGCGGGGCACGTACGCGGAAGAATAGTACTGCCTACCACCGGCTGGCCACGGAGCGCGGTCCGAAGCCGCAGTGCGACCGCAGGCCCTTGAGGCTGCAGCCCTGCGAAGCTCTCAGCGCGCTGGAGCCGTGAACGGTGTTGATTTGACTCACGGTGCATCGGAGATGGCGGAACAATTCCGAAGAGAGCGCCAGCCATCGCCGCAAGGTTGCCGAATTCCCTTGCAAACCGGTCGCGAACGAAGCACGCGACACTACCCCTGCGCCTCATGGCCGAGGCCTCCGCCCCCGCCTCGGGCGGGGCGGCCTACCTCTACATGAAGACGCTGTGCAGATCGGGGGTGGTGCTGCACGTCGCGGTCGGGCGCTTCCGCCCCGGCGAGACGCTCGTCGTGTTCGCCAAGGTGCGCGCCGGCGCGGCCGGCGCGTGCGCGCGCGTACGCGGTGTGACGTTGGGTCTCGCGGCAGCAAAACGTGCTGGAGCTGCTGGCCTTCGGGGAGGATGGCGAGCTGCAGTCGCTCTTCGAGCAGCCGGTCTTCGGCACCGTGCGGGACATCGCCGTCGTCCCGGGCTCCAGCGTCCAGGCCGCCGGTGACGACGAGGTGCGCCGCGGTCCCCGCCCGGCGCCGGCTCGACGCCGCTCCGCTCCGGCTCACGGGGGCGCAGGCGGCGGACCTGCTGGCCGTCGTCTCGGACTCGGGGCGGCTCTCGTTCCTGGCGGTGGGCGCGGACCGCTTCCGGCAGGCGGGGCACGTGGCGCTGGCCAAGCACGGCAGCCTCGACCGCCGCGAGCTCGGCCGCTCCCTCGCCGTCGACCCCCGGCCCGCCCCGCCCCGCCCGCCCCGCCCCGCCGGGCGCGCCTGAGGCGGCGCAGGGGCCGGTGCGTGGCGGTGGCGGCGTTCGAGTCGCTGGTGTACGTGTACCCGCTGGGGCGGGGGCCGTGCCCGGCGGAGGAGGGGCGGCGGGTGCTGGCGTTCGCGGGGCGCGGGGCCGCCGTCTGGGACGCCGTCTTTCTCGAGCCCGCCGGCCCGAGGACGCCCTCCTCGCCCTCCTCCTCGTCGCCCCGCGTCCGCCCCCCGCCCCCGCCCCTGCCCCGCCCGCCCCGGGGGCCCCGCGGGGGTGACGCGGGGCAGGCGGGAGGGTGCGGGGCGGGGGAGCGGGTGTTCGAGCTGCGGGTGGTGCCGCTGGACCTCGCCCGCGGCACGGCGGGGGCGCCCCTCGTGCACCGCCCCGACCACGCGCTGCCCCCCGAGGAGCTCCAGGAGGGGCCCCACTGGTGGCCCCACCGCATCGCTCCCGTCCCGGGACGCCCCGCCTGCCTCCTCCTCTTCCAGGCCCGCCCCCGCCCGCCCGCCCGCCCGCCCGTCCGCGCCGCGCCGCGCAGCTCACCGGCGGGCAGGAGGGCGCGGTGTCGCTCTTCGACGCGCGGGAGGGCCGCGTGCTCGCCGCGGCGCCGCTGCCGCCGCCCTCGCAGGCGCCGCACCCCGCGTGCGCGGAGCCGGCGGGGCTCGCCGTCGGCGTCCTCGTCGAGGCCTTCGCCTGGGAGCGCGAGGCGGCGGCCGGGCCGGGGCGGGGCGGGGCGGGGGCGCGGCTCTTCGCGACGACGGAGCACGGCGACCTGCTCGAGATCCGCGTGCGCCCCGCGCCCCGTCCCCGCGCCTCACGCCGAGGGCCGCCCCGCGCCCGCAGGTGCACCCCGCCGGCCCCGCAGCGGCCTCGGCGAGCCCCCCGCCCCGCGCCCGCGGCCCCAGGCGCTGACGGCGGGGGCGGGCAGAGGTGGGGCCCTGGGGCGGGTCGGGGAGTGCGCGGCGCTGGCGTCGCTCGGGGGCGGGCTGCTGCTGTGCCCGTGCCAGCACCGGGACGGGGCGGTGGTGCAGGTGGCGGGGCCCGGGGCGGGGCCCGGGGCCGGGGTGGAGGTGCGGGGGGAGATCCCCAACCTGGCCCCCGTCCTCGACTTCGCCCTCGTCGACTTCGACGGGGAGAACCAGGCCCGCCCCCGCCCCGCCCCCGCCCCGGAGCTCGCCCCGAGGCGCGGGGCGGTGGTCCGCAGGACCAGCTCTTCGCGTGCTGCGGCATGGGCGAGGGCGGCGGCTCCGTGCGCGTCGTGCGCAACGGCATCGGCGTGCGGCGCGAGGCCTCCGCCCTCGCCGCCGCCGCGGGCCCACCGCGAACGGCCTCTGGGCGCTGCGGGGGCGGCCCGGGGACGCGCACCACCGCTTCCTGGTGATGGGCTTCGCGGGGGCGACGCGGGTGCTGACCCTCGCGGGGAGGCCCTCGAGGACGTCACCGAGGCCCGCCCGCCCCGCCCCCCCCCCCCTCCACCTCCCCCCCCCGGCCGCCTGAGGCTCTGGCGGCAGGCGTCGGGGCTGCGGGACGCCGAGTCGCTGGCGGCGGGGCACACGGGCCACGGCGAGTGGCTGCTGCAGGCCACCCGCGAGGGCGTCACCCTCGCCCGCCCCGCCCCTCCCTCGACCCCGCCACGGTCCGCCCGCCCCCGGCCCCCGCCGCCTGCGCCGCCGGCTGAGGATGCTGGGCAGGGATGGCGGGGGCGCCGGAGCAGGTCCACTGGAGCCCGCCGGGGGACGAGCCCGTCGCCCTCGCCGCGGCCCGCCCCCCGCCCGCCCTCCGCCCCGCGCTGCGCCTGACGGGGCGCGCAGGCGGGCGGGGCGCACGTGGTGCTGGGCTGGCGGCCCCTCGCGCCTCCTCCACCTCGCGCTCGCCCCGCCGGCGGCCCCGGGGCGGCCCCGCGCCTGCTCCCCGTGGGGGCGGCGGAGCTGCCGCACGAGCTCTCCTGCCTCGAGGTCCCCGCCCCGGAGGCCTGCCGGCCCCACGCCCCGCGCCCGGGCGCCGCCCCGCTGCGCTGGTGGGAGGGCCTCTGCCTCGTCGGCACCTACCGCCCCTCCCTCCTCGTCCTCGCCCTCGCCCAGCCCGGCCCCGCCCCCGCCCCGCCCACCCTCCTCGGCGCCGTGCCCCTCGAGCACGCCTCGGGCCCGCCCAGCGTGCCCGAGTCGGCGCGGCTCGTCTCGACGGACCGCCCCGCGCTCTTCGTCGGCCTGCGCGACGGCTCTGTCCTCCAGTTCGACTGGCGCCCCTTCGACGCCGCCGCCGCCGCCGCCGCGGGGGCCGCCCCGCGCCCTTCGCTGCGCCCCGGCCGTGCGCCGCATCGGCGTGCTCCCCATCCAGGCGCGCCCCGGCCCCGCCCCCGCCCCCCGCGCCGCGGGCGGCTAAAAGAAACGGCAGCTGGTGCACGCGAGCGGGCTTCGCGCGGGCCTCCTCGCCCTCTCCGACCGCCCCTGGCTCATCGACTGGGGCCCGAGGTCCCGACCCCGCCCGCCCCCTCTTCCCCGTCGCCCACGCTCACGCGCCCGGCGGCAGGCGCCGCGCGTGACGGCCCCGCCGGCCTCGTCGGGCGGGCGCCCGGCCTCGCCGCCCCGCTGGGGCCTCCGCGGCCTCGAGCGCGGCGTCGCCGCTGCGGGCGGGGCGGGGGCGACGCCGCCTCCGGGGGGGGCGGGCCTGGTGCGGTACAGCTCGGTGAGCTTCGGGGCGGCGACGCACGCCGCGCCCTTCGTCGCCCCCGAGCTGCCGCGGGGCGTCTGCTTCGTCGCCGACGACGGCAGCCTCCACCTCTGCTCCCTCCAGCCCGCCCGCAAGCTCAACGCCCGCTCCTTCCCCGTCCCCGCCGCCTTCCCCCCCGCCCACGGCCCCGCCCCGCCCGGCCCGCCCCTCCCCTTCTACCCGACGCGGCTGCTCTTCCACGGGGAGAGCCGGGCGCTGGCGGTGCTGGCGAGCCCGGCGCCCTCGCCCTCCCTCGCCTCCCGCGTGCTGCGCGCCGGCGTGCCCCCCGCCGACGTGCGCCTCCTCGACCCCCTCTCCGGCGAGCTCCTCGCCGCGTGGCCCTTCGCGCCCGGCGAGGTCGGCACCGCCCTCGCGCGCTTCTGCCCGAGCCCCGCAGGGCCCGCCTTCCTCGCCGTCGGCACCGGCGCGCCCCGCCCCGCCCCGGCCCCGCCCCCGCCTGAGAGCGCTGACGGGGCGCAGCGGTGGGATGGCCGGCCTCTCGTGCCCGAGGGCCGCCTCCTCCTCTTCCGCATCGACGCCCCGCGCCCCGCCCCGCGCGCCCGCCCCCGCCCCGCCCCGGCCCCGCCGCCTCTGACGCCCGCAGGGCGGGGAGGCGGAGGAGGGGGAGGCGGCGCGCGGCGCGCGGGCGGCGGGTGGCGCGGGCGGGGCGGGGGACGCTGCGGCTGGCGCTGGTGGCGGAGCACCGGTTCCAGGGCGCCGTGGCCGCCCTCGCCCCTTCCAGACCTCGTGCGGGGCCGCGGCGCCTCCCCCTCCCCCGGCCCGCCGCTGAGGGGCGCAGGTACCTGGTGGCGACGGCGTCGGAGCGGGCGCACCTCGTCGCCCTCGAGGAGCCCGAGGAGCCCGACGCCCCCGCCGCGGGCCCCGCCGCCCCGGCGAGCCCGAGGCGGCGCCCGGCCGGGGCCCGCGCCTCGCCCTCGTCGCCCAGGCCGCCTCCCGCGGCTTCCTCTCCGCCGCCGCCGCGGGGGCCGGCCGCCTCGTCCTCGCGGACCGCCAGGAGAGCGTCGCCTTCTACTCGTGGCGCCCCGGGCAGCGCAGGATCGCCCTCCTCCGCGGCGACGCGCGGGCGCGGAGCGTGATGGACGTGACGGCGCCGGACGACGAGACGTGCCTCGCGGTGGACGCCGCCGGCGTCGCCTTCCTCGCCAAGTTCGACGACGACGACGGCCCGCCCCGCCCCGCCCCGCCCCGCCCCGCGCTGACGCGGCGGGGCGCAGTGGACGCGCACTGCGAGCGGAACCTGCGGGGGGAGTGCGAGGTGCAGACGGGCGAGCTCCCCACGCGCCTCCGCCTCGGCTCCCTCGCCTACCGCGGCGCCCCGCCGGCCTCCCCGCCGCGGGCCCCCGGCCCGCCCGCCGCGATGGCGGGGACGATGCTGGGCGCGCTGCTCTGCTTCGCCGGCGTTGCGGCCGCCGACTTCGCCCTCCTCGACGAGCTCCAGCGCCGCCTCGCCGCCGTCCGCCCCGCCCGCCCGCCCCGCGCCCCCGCCTGCCCGCCCGGCCCCGCCTCACGCCGCGGGCGGCAGCACGCGGAGACGCGGCCGGTGCTGGGGCACGACCACGGGGCGGTGCGGGGGCGGGTGCGCGGGGGCGCCCCCGGCACGCCCTCGACGGCGACCTCCTCGCCGCCTTCCCCGCCGCGCCCCCCGCCCTCCAGCGGTGCCCCCGCCCGCCCCGCCCCACCCCGGCCCCCGCTGACCCCGCGCGGGAGCAGGGAGCTGGTGGCAGAGTGGCCCGAGGGGGCGGGGCCGGGGCCGAGCCCGGAGGCCCTCTGCCGCCTCCTCGACGCCCTCGACCAGCGCCTCATGTGACCCCGCAGCGAGGCCTCGAGCTGCGATGCCTGGAGGGTCGCCGAGTCGCAGGGCCCCCGGGCCCCAGCGCATCCTCATCCCCGGCGCCCGGACACTTTCTGACTGCCGATACTGCCAGCTCCTGATACTCTACCGTGGCATATTGCACATGTGTATGCTGCCATGGGAGGAATCCTTTCTGCGAGGCCCTTGCAATTTCGCAATTTCAAGAGGGGTCCGACGGTCGACGTCGCCGACTCGGCGAGTCGTCCTGGGCGAAAGGGTCTGATCATGATCCGCCCCACGGCTACAGGCCTTGAGGCCCTGATCATCGGATCATCGGATCATGAGAATTCGAAACGCTCATCGGATAATCTAGAGTCCGAAGGTCGGGGTCCCGATCACACACAGTGCCACTTGGCCACTTCACAGCCTGGCAGCTTGCGTCATCACGAAAATTGAAACTTGAAACGTGATCATGACTAGAACTGCGCATGAGGTGCCACGGTGGCCTCCGAGGCTCCAGGGGGTCCGAGGCTTGCAGCCACCGACGCTCCCGATGTAACTAATTTATCAATATTAACATTAATGCCGCGAGGCGCGCGCCACGCCTTATGTGCACGGTGGGGTCTAATTAGATCTAGATCTAGCTGGAGCTGGCGAGGCTGGCTGTGGCCCACGCCTGCACTGTGACAGCAGCTGAAAGCCTCTATGATCTAGCCGAGGCCACGGTACGATAGCCGCCTGAGCGTAGCTATAGGGCCTGCGGCTGATCATGATGTCGACAAGTCGAATTGCCTTGCAAGCCCGCGGCCGGCGGCTGCAGCCTGCGGGAGGCGAGGGCCCGCGGGGCCGCCGGGGAGGGCAGAGCGCGCGCTGCCAGCGCCGGGTGCCTCCCGCCGGCCCTCTAGACGCAGTGGATCTTGGATCGCAGGGCGAGGGGCTTCCACTGGGGCCGGGCCGCGTGAGCAGCGGCGGAGGCCGGCAGCGGCGGGGGCGGGGGCGGGGCGCACGGGGAAGACGATCCAGGAGTCGGTCTCCCCGCCGTGCGCGTTCGGGCCGTCCCCGGGGTACCTGCCCCCACGCGGCCCGTCACGGAGGCAGGGGCGGGGGCGGCAGCGGGAGGGATGGGGCGGGGCGCGCTTGTTCATCTCGGGCTTGAAGTAGACCGTGCACGTCGTGACCTGCCCGCCGGCCGCCCCGCCTCAGCCCCCGCCCTCCACCCGGCGCCGCGGCGCGGGGCAGCGCGGGCGGGCCTGGGCGGCGCCGGAGGCGAGGGCGCGGCTGCGCACGAGGCGCATCGTCTCCCCCGAGTCCTGCCCCGCCGCCCCTCAGCGGGGGGCATGGAAGCGGGCGGTGCGGGGCGGGGCGGACCCAGACGTCGTCGACGACGAGCACGCGCTTGCCCCGCAGCGCCTCCTCCCTGCGCCCCGCCCCCTCAGGCCCCCGCCCCCCCCGCGCGAGGCGGGCCGACGGGGGCGGGGACGGACGGCCAGAAGAGGACGACCTGACGGGGCGGCGGGGCGTGAGGGGGAGAGGCGGGGCGGGCGGGGGCGGGGGCGGGGGCGGACGGGCTCGGTGAGGGTGGCGCCCGAGGCCTCCGCGCTGTAGAACTTGACCGACGCGGCCACGCAGCACCGGATGTCGCTCGCCTCCGCGATGATCGACGCCGGCACCAGCCCTGCCCCGGTCCCCCCCGCAACCTCAGACCCCGAGGGGGGCGCCGACCGCGCGGTCGGCGCGGGCCGGCGCACCGCTCCTGGCCACCGCGAGGATCATGTCGAACTGATCCTTTAGTTCTTTGCCACCTTGTTGCTCTCTAAGCTGGTCGATGCACGCGCCGCAGAGCCGCGTGATTTCGTCGTAGCTGCGAACCGTACGTGCGAGCTCGAGTGTGAGCCAGCGGAAGCCGCTGGCGGAGCTGCTGCTAGCGGATCGGGGCTGCTTGCGGCTTTGATCAGGCTTAAAGCGAGAGCGGCGCAGCTAGCGGAGCTCAGCTGGGCCGCTGCGGCCCGGCGGATAGCGGCCGGTTCGAGGGCCTTGTCCATATGGCGCCTACGGGAGCCGAGGTCTAGATGCAGCGTTTTACGCACCTAGGCCATATCTTCCTGACGTCGCTGGGCGCGCCCTCCGCCTGCCTCGTCTGGATGGGATCGAGCGGAGGCGGCGCGCGGTCCACGAGGTTCAGCCCAGAGTCGATTTCCATCGGTTCGGACGCAAGACAAGCGGGGATCGCTCGATCGGCCGCAAGATGCGAGGTCAGGGGGATCGAAGGCCGCGCGGGTACACAGCTTAACGCATCTTGGCCGGCCGAGCTTCCCAACCCGGACGCGCGCGCAACGAAAAATCGTTGCAAATCTCGTTGCGGCTACATGCTACATGGCCGTAGCCGCCGGCTGTGCTAGAATAACAAATCTCCTTTTGTTCAGCTACTCACTGACGCCGTGCGAGGGCTCGCCGAGCTTTCCGAGCCGTGCCTTGCACAAAGACGAGCGACGGTGTACCCGCCAGGCAACCGCCATTGTCCGCCAAGCCGCCGCACAGAAGCTTAAGCGCCAAGCCGCCAGATCAGATCGTCCTTGATCTGCGATTACGATCGTGCGGCGCGGACAACGCGCACGGAGGCAGCAGCTTGACCGCGCCGCCGCCCAATGGCGCGCCCGGCACCGGCCGCAGCGGCGCCGCAGATCTCCACCCCGTGGGTCCACGTGAACACAGGGACCTCGGTGATCGAACCGCATTCCCTCAGTCCGCCGGAGGCGTTCGGCATCGTCGAGGCCGGTGTCTGCAGGTCGAACGCGCCCAACTCGCTGAACTTCCGATTTCTGGAGGAGCTCAGGATTAAGACCGTCGTCTACCTGTCGCCGGAGGTGCCCCTGCGCGCAGTGACGAACTTCCTGGAGGAGAACAACGTCAAGATGGTGCGCGGCGGCGTGGGCCTGCCCCGCGGGGCGCCCGGGGCCGAGCGGGGCGCAGGTGCACCTTGGGCTGCGGTTCATGCGGCCGGAGGTGACGTGGCGGCCGATCAGCGAGGAGCTGATCAAGGAGGCGCTGGAGATCGTGCTGGACGTGACCCAGCACCCCGTGCTCGTCGTCTGCACGTGCGCCCCGCCCCCCGACACCCGCCCCGCCGCCCTGACCCCGCGCCAGCTCGGGGATCCACCAGACGGGCACGCTCGTTGGCTGCCTGAGGCGGCTGCAGCGCTGGGGCCTCAATGCCATTATCGACGAGGCGCGCCCCGCCGCCCTCGGCGCCGCGCCGCGCGTGCAGCCGGGGCGCTGAGAGGGCGGGTGCGCAGTACCGGGCCTACGCCGGCTCCAAGGCCCGCTTCGTCAACGAGCAGGTGCCGCGGGGCGGGCGCCGCTCGGGCGCGGCTCGCGCGGCGGGGCTGAGGGGCGGGGGCCAGTTCATCGAGCTGTTCGACACGGACCTGGTGACGCTGCCGGCGGCGCTGCCGGCGTGGTTCGCGGAGCAGCAGCGGATGCTCGCCGACGAGGAGGAGGAGTTCGCCACCGTCCGCGAGCTCCTCCGCACCCACGGCACCCTGCCCCCGAGGGCCCGCCCCGCCCGCCCCCGCCCGCCCCCGCCCCGCTGAGGGTCCCCCGCAGGAGGAGCAGGCGCGGTCGCGGCAGAGCTCGCGGGCGGAGCGGGACGGGCACGGGCCCCCCGAGGAGGGGGACGGGCAGGAGGCTGGAGGGAGCATGCGGGGCGGGCGCACCAGCGTGCCCGGCGGTCGGCGCTCCTCCGTCCCCCCGACCACCGAGAACCTCTCCCCCGGCCTGCCCCCCGTCTCCTGGCTCAAGGGTGCAGCCCCGCCCCCCCGCGCATCCGTCCCGCCCCCTCTCACGCCCCGCCCCAGGCTACTACGCCCCCGCCGCCCTCCCCCGCGTCTCCCTCCCCCCCGCCTCCAACCCCTCGGCCGCCTCCGCCCCCCGGCCGCCGGCGTCGCCGCGCCCGCCGGCCTCGCCGCGGCTGCAGGCGCCGCAGCTGGTGCACCGCCCGCCCACGCCCGTCGCGGGGGCCCCGCCGCCCCTCCCGGCCGGCTGCGAACAGTACACCTTCTGTTCCGAAATTTAGCCCTGAGTAGCGCAGGCAGGCAGGCTCTTCAAGAGCGAATCCGTTGACTTCTTTGAAGCATCCCGCGGCAGCGCGCAGCCCCCCCACGCGTACGCCGCTGGAGCTGCAGAGCCGCGTCTGCAGCGATTGCACGGCCATGCACGCCCTTCGGGACGATGCGCGAAGGAGTCGCGCTCGCTTCATGATCAATCTCCTGTACAAACACAGATTACAATGGGATTTACAGGCTCCGGCGGCCGCCGCCTGTGCATGGGTGCGGTGGGCGCCGGCGCGTCGGCTGTAGGGGTACAAGAGGCGTGGGGCGGGGTGCGGGGCTAGAGGAGGGGCAGGAGGTGGCTGCCGCCCCCGAGCTCGAAGAGCTGGAGGAAGCCCTGGAGGCCGGCCTGCGCCAGCTCCGCGTCCGCCTCCGGGCACACCGACGCCGCCCCGATGCCCCCGACGCAGAGCGCCGCCCCGCCCCCCGCCCCGGGCGCCTCGATCAGCACGGGGAGGCCGCCCGGCCCGAGGCCGGCGAAGCGCGCCCCGAAGGCGCCCTTGGCGAGGGCGGCGGTCTCGCGGCGCGTGCCGGCGGCGGCGTACGCCCTCTCCATGGAGTCCTGCAGGAGCAGCGCGGGGGCCCCGTCGAGGCGCTCCAGGGCAACCAGGCTGCTGCTCCCGTCCGCCACCGCGAAGACCGCCGCCACCTTCAGCTCCCGCGCCCGCGCCTCCGCCGCCGCCAGGATCGCCCGCGCACCCTCCAGCGACAGCGCCGGCACCTTGTGCACCATCTGCGGCTGCCCAGGCCTCGGCACTGCGCCCGGCGCCGGCGAATGCTCAATTGGCTTACCATCGAGTGCGCGACGAGGATGCGCGTCGTGGATGACGATGAAATGTCGATGTCGTGGTCGCAGCGAATGAGCTCGGGGCGGCGAGGGGCGGTGCCGGCGGCGGTCGATTGCGGTCGACGACGCTGCGCGTTCGGCGTCCCCGGGGTCGCCAAGGTTTGCAGTTGCGTGGCAATGGCCACGGCTGGACGGAGCCGGCCGGCGGCCACGGGGGCGCTGTAGCTGGGGACGAAAACCGGCAGCTACGTATGCGGACGGTTAGCAAGCAGGAGGGCTGCGAAGGGCGCGAACGCGGTGAGTTCTAGGAGATACGCACCATTTCCAGGGCCGCGAGCAGGAGCTGGGCCGCGAGCAGGCAGCGCGCCGGAATCGCCGCAACGTCAACGCTGCCAACGCGGGGCTTGGGGGTACGCGAATAGAGAAGCGCTATGGCCAAAGCTCCAGCACGGCTCACGCTCGGAGAGTTGCTGGAGGACATCGCAGGATTCGAGTCCAACAACCGTGAGCAGCCGCAGCCCCTTCAAGCGCTCACGGAGGAAGAGCGCCTCGCAACGGCCTTCGTCGCCTCGTCGCGGAGCCTGGAGCGGTCGACAAAGAGCCTCTCCGACGCCGCGCAGCGGGCCGAACGGCTCGCCAACGCGGCGAAGCTGGCGGGACAGAAGTCGGCCAACCTCGCAAAGCTTTAGCATTCCGTGCAGCGCCGGCCGTAGAACAGCGCACGCCTGCGGTGTCTTTGTCAGCAGCATCGTGCGCCATGCACCAGCAAGCTGCCGCCGCCGGCCGGTGCGTCGAACGCAGGGGCGGAGGGCGCTCTGTCGACCGCTCTTCAGCCAGGCGGAGGGCGCTCTGTCGACCGCTCTTCAGCCAGCAGGCTGGCTTCGCCGTCCTCCCGTGCATTAGATCGTGAGACGTGATGTTCGCTACCTGCAACCAGCCCTCTCCCGAGTCCCGACTTGGCTCGGCCGTTCCGTGTAACCCAGACACCCTCCCGCGCGTGAGCAAGCAGCGCGAGGGGTAGAATGCGTCGCATCGGTCAGATTGTACACTTGATCGAGTAAAAAGCAGTGATCGAGTAAAAAGCAGTGTGCGCAACAGCACGAAAAACGCGAAAAAGATCCGGGGCCGGGGCGGTCAGGGGGCGTGGTCTGGTTGGGAGCGGGGCGGGGAGGCGATGGCGTTGGGGAGGGAGAGCGGGGGCACGGGCCTGGGGGGCTGGGCGGGGGGCAGGTCGAGGGGGGGGATGGTGGCAGCCAACTCGGGCGATGAAGGGCCCCGCGCGCCGGCGATGCTCCCCGAGCGGTGCACGCGCGTGACCTGCAGGCTCGGCCCCGTCAGCCGCGTCGACGCGGGGCGGCCCGGTGTGGCCCGGGGCGGGGCGCACGGTGGAGCCGGTGCGGGGCGTGCGTGCGGGGCTCAGGATGCGCGACTCTACCGTCGGCCCCAGGTCGCCCCCGCGCGCCGTCCCCGGCCCCCCGCCCTCCCCGTCGCTCTCTGCGCACCCCGTCAGGGCGGGCGGGCGAGGGGTGGCGGGCGGGGCGGGGCGGACGGTGCGCGGGCGGGGCGGCGTGGGCGGGGTTGCGGAGCGGCTCGAGGGCGTCGAGGAGGGTGCTGGTGCCGAGCATCTCCGCCAGCACCAGCTGCGTGCTGCTCCGCCGCCGCTGCACCAGCCGCCGCCCCGGCCCCGGCCCCGGCCCCGCCCCCGACGCCGCGGCCCCGCCATCGCCGTCGGAGCCCGAGTTGGGGTCGGGCCCCGGGGGCAGCGAGAGCTGGGAGCCGGGCGGGCTGAGGGCGGAGCCGGGGACAGAAGAGAGGTGGCGGCCGGGCCCGAAGGAGCTGCGGGCGGGCCCGTAGGAGCCGCGCCGCCCGCCGGCCTGCAGCGACTCGCTCTCCGACACCGTCCGCTCCCGCGGGGGCCCTCCCCGGGCCGGCCCCCGAGGAGACCCGCGGCAGCGAGCGGCCCGGGGCGCCCGGGAGGCGCGGCCCGGGGCGACCGGGGAGGCGCGGCCGGAGGGCGGCTGGGCGGGGGCGTGCACGCTGGGCGGGCCGCTGATGGAGGAGAGGGAGGCCGCCGCCGAGGCGCGCGAGCCCCGCCGGCCCCCTCGGGGGTCCCCACGCCCCCGCCCCGCCCCCGGCCCGGCCCCCGTCTGCTGCGCGATGAACGCGAAGCCCGGAGCACCGCCCGGGAGGGCCGCATGCCGGCGATGCCCCCGAGGGCCCCGCCCCCGCCCCCGCCCCGCCGGCGCGCGGCGTCGAGGCCCCGAGAGCGATGCCGGCGGCGGGGCCCGGCCGGGGAGGCGGGGCGGCCCCCGAGCGGGAGGCGCCCGGGTGGACGATGGCGGCCTGTGGAGAGGGGCCGCCGGGGTCAGGCGCGGCGCCAGCGCGGAGGCGGCGGGGCGGGGCGGGCCTGGAGCCTGCGCTCGTAGAGCTCGGCGAGGACGCGGGCGAGCTCGAAGTTGAGCTGCTGGCGGCGGTGCATGAAGCCCTCCTGGAACTCGAGGGTCGCCAGGAAGGTGCTCAGCCAGACGGCGCTGCACGCCACGTTCGCCGTCGACACCTTCTCCTCCTGCGCCAGCCCCGCCGCCGCGCGCTCCACGAGCGCCGACACGTCGGCCTCCTCGGCGCCCGGGGCGCCCGGGGGGAGGCCCCCCGCGGGGGCGATGCCGCTGGCGGCCTCGGCGAGGAGGCGCTCGCGCATGGCGCGCTTCTTGGCGTCGATGCGCGAGGCGCGCTGCTCGCGGCGCCGCTTCTCGTCCTCCTCCGTCGCCGCGTCCAGGTTCTCGATGACGACACCCACGAAGAGGTTCGTGAAGAGCAGGTGGCCTGCCCGCCCCCCAGACGCCCGTCACCGGCGGTGGGCGGGGGAGCGGGCGGGGCGGGGCGGGCGCACAGACGCAGAGGAAGGCGACGGCGTAGTAGCGGATGCCGACGTTGAAGGGGTCCACCTCCTGCGCCCCCGCGCCTCGGCCGGGCGGCGCGGGGCGGGCGGGGGCGGGGCGGGGCGGGGGTGGGGCGGGGGCGGGGACCTGGGTGAAGCCCTGCCAGTTGTCGGCGGTGACGAAGTCGGAGAGGGTGAAGAGGACCTGGCCGAGGCTCGACCAGCTCGCCGTCCCGTAGTCCCCGAAGACGTAGTACGCCGAGACCGCGAAGATGTACATCAGGATGAACAGCAGCAGCACCATTGTCACCACCGACCTGCCGCCCCCCTCGTCACCAGCCGCCCCGCCGCGCGGCACGGGGCGGGGGGGGGGGCGGGGCAGCGGGCGCGCTTGAGGGTGGAGACGATGGCGGAGACGAAGACCTGCAGGGGGCCGATGAAGGAGATGCCACGCATCGCCCGCAGCGCCCGGAGCGCTGCGGGGGCCTCGGCGAGGAGGCCAACAGGGCGGGGCGGGGCGGGGCGGGCCGCGGAGGATGCGGAGGAACTTGAGGTTGAAGGCGCCTTTGAGGGCGTTCCCGAAGAAGGCCGACACGAAGTCCAGCAGCGACAGGCAAAGGATCACGAAGTCGAACCGGTTGTACGCTGCGCCCCCGCCCCCCGCTCGCCTTGGCGCGTGGGCGAGGGGATTGGGGGCGGGGGCGGGGCGGACCGTTGCGCCAGTAGCCGGAGGGGGAGACGTACATCTTGAGGAGGAACTCGACGCAGTAGACGGCGATGCTGAAGCTGTCGATGCCGTCGAAGGCGAAGCGGCTCTCCATGGAGACCTGCCGGTCCGTCTCCACCGCCATCGACAGCACGTTCAGCAGGACTGCCCGCCCCCAGACGCCCCGTCAGACCCCCCGGCCCGCCAGCTCCGCCACGCCCCGCCCCGCCCCGCCCCGCCCCGCGCACTCGTCGTCATGACGAAGCCCGTGAAATACGGGTGCTGCGGGCGCCCGGTCATCGCGGGCGCCGCCACGGGGGCGGGCGCGCTGCTCGGCGGACCTCGATGACGTTCAGCGCGATGTGCTCGTGGAACGAGGAGCGGAACTTCAGCTGCCGGAGCCGCATCTCGCTGCCCTCGTCGAAGGACTTGGCGGACGCGCTCCGCGCCTTCAGCGACGGGTTCTCCGTCCGCGCCCCAATCTCGTCGAAGTGGATGGACACCTTCCGCGACCGCACGCCGTGGCCCCCGGTGTCTGTGGTGCCTGCCGTGGAGACCCCGTCAAGGTCGCTGTGGCGCAGCGTGCCGACGAGCGGCCATCATGGACAGGCGAGCGCGCGCGCTAAGGCTACGAGCTAACTGCAGCTGCAGAGAGAGGGATGCTGTGAAAAAGGTACGAACCATAGCTTGCAAGGCTTCCGAGGCGACCCCGGACGGCTGGATCCTCCTTGCCCAGGAGAGAGTCAAGCCCGCCGTTCTGAGATGCTCTGGAGGCCGGTGCATCGCCTCCCGGAACTTCCGCTTGGGAAGCCGGGTGCACTTGCTGCGGCCCGCCGCCTTTGAGGCCCATGACAACTGTTGCACTACGACGAGCTACATAGGGCGCGCGACAGAGGGGCTCTGTTCGTGCAGGCCAGAAAGTGCTCGCGGGGGGTACGCGGCTTCGGATAGGTGGAACGCCGGGCAGCTGCCAGGTGGGCCTTGTAAACTTGAAGGGCCGTGACCGGGCGCCCACAAAGCCGCGGCAACGTTAACTTCCTGCATCGAAATTAGCGCACAAGTCGAGTGACGGCGCTACAATCAGGAGCAGCGGCTCAAGCAGCTTCTTCCAAAGCAGCAAAAACGGCGCCCGCACGGAGAACCCCCGAGCCTTTCAGCTGCTGGGCGTGCTTTAGTTTACCTATGGGCAACTCACAGAAGAAGGAATCAGGTAACATAGCCGCACCCCAGCAACTTCGGCCCGTGATGCAGACTGACAGCTGAGCAGGCGGCGGTGGTGAAGGGGGCGGGCCGCACAGGAAGTTCTCCACCGGTCAAACGCCGCGAGGAGAACCTGCAGAGATCCGTGTAGAGTGCGCTTTGCCGCACACGGTTTCCATGGCGCGTACTGACCTCTCGTGAGCAGGCCTCAGCAGCATCCCCCTGCCCCCGCGGCGGAGGCGACCAAGCCCGCCCGCGATCGAGTCAATGGAGGAATTCCGCTTCACGGGAACGCACAGGCCCCACCTGGGGCGGCCGCGAACCGGGCACAAGCGCTCGGACCGAGTGCGGTGGTCCATCCGCGCAACCGCCTGGGGGCGCCGGTCAGCCAGAATCGGCGACCGAGCGTGATGGCGCTTCAGCAGAAGGCGGAAGACCACGAGGAGCGCGGCGAGTGGCAGGTGCGGGGATCCCCTTCACTCGGAGGCGCGCCGCCCGTGACGCGCCCGGGGCCCGCAGGAGGCGCTGGACATCCGTATGGCAGAGCTGGAGTACCGGCGGAAGAACGCGGGCACCGACATGAACCCGGAGGTCGCCGAGGTCTGCGTCGCCGTCGGAGACATCTTCAAGGGTGCGGCCCCTTTTCCCTTCCTTTCCCCGCCGGGCGCCGACGCGCTTGCAGCGATGCGGCGGCGGGCGGAGGCGCTGGAGTACTACCAGCGGGCGCTGGACATCTGCACGCAGGTGGTGGGCGCCGAGTCGTCCGAGGTGGCGGTGATCTACACTCGCATCGGGGAGCTTTGTGCATACTTCGGGGACCACCTGGCGGCGTACGGCTACTGCCGCAAGGCGTACGACATCCTGCGGGCGACCGTCGGCGAGCGCGACGAGTCGGCCCAGCAGCTCCACCACGTCCTCACCCGCCTCCGCGCCAAGGCCGAGGCCCAGGTCCCCCCCGCCCGCCACCTGAAAGGAACCTGGCTTAGCTTCTTTACCCGCAGGCGAACGGCACCACGCCGCCCACCTCGGCCCGCGGGTCCGGCCGCCGCGGCTCCCAGTGACTGCAGCTGCTGCTCTGCCGCCAGTACTTCCCCTGGACTTCCCCTAGTGCTTTTTCATCCCTTTTTCAATCAGGATGCACGCGTGGCTTCTAGATCCCATCCTTGATACTCGCATTCCGCCCGCGGAACTCCTTGTCTCGGTTATTTGCCGCATGCAGCGGCGTAAGTTTATTCTCGTCCAGTGGAAATCTGTGTATTCTGATCGCAAATTCGGATAATATTGTATACAGCGGGTTCCCTTTTCAACCCTTGATCATGATCATGAACTGCATGCAAGTTTCAAGTCCAGGCACGCGCTTCTACCTGCACTGGGCCCGGGCGCGGACTTGCAAAGTTAACATTGATCGAATTTGCATTGAAGCTGCAGCTACAGCCTACAGGCCTACAGCTGCAGGGCCCAACTGCCCGCAGCTTGCGCTGCGATGCGCCTCTACCCCTGCCCCGCCACTTTGCCAGCGCTAGCGGCGATGGTCAACAGGCTTACGGCCGTCCTCACGGGGGCGAGCACGTGCTTTGTAAACGTTCCAGCGCAGTTCGCACAGTCCCTCCAGGTGCGACAGCAGATTCAGAGAGCGGCCGCCTGCTGAGCGGGGCGCGCGCACGCAGGCTCTGCAACTTCCTTTTGTGCTTCAGCTTACTTGGGGCGCTGGAAAACGCGCCTTCGTGTCGTGCGCCGGGTCGACGAGCGCGGACAGCGATGCCCTCGAAGTCCCGAGCAGGCTCGCCGCAGCGCTCGGCATACAGGCGGGGGAGACAGTGAGTCGTTAAAATCTGCCCTGCACGCTCGCGATCCGCGCCGATCCGCTTCCCCCGCCAGGTTGATGTGAGCCCCTTCGCCGACGCGCCGGTGGCCCAGCAGGTGAACGTCGAGCCGCCTTCGCCAGACGACTGGGAGATCCTGGTTCGCGCCCGGCGCACGCCGCCCGCGGGGCGCCCGGGCCTCACGCGGCTGGCTGCGTGCGCGCGCGGCGCAGGAGCTGCAGCCGGACCGCGTGGAGGATAACCTGCTGAGCCAGCTCGGCGTGGTCTACGATGGCCTCACGTTCCCAGTCACCGTCCGCAGCGGCGCGGTCGTCCACCTCCGCGTCGGTCCGCCCGCGCCCGCCGCCGCACCGTCCCGCTGGCGCCAGACCGCGCCCGGCGTGCGCAGTGGGGGCGGCCCCCGCGGGAGCGCGCTGCTGGCGGCTCGCGCCGAACACGGAGGTGGTGGTCGCGCCCAACCAGCGGAAGCGGGAGGCGGTGGCGGCGGAGGCGGAGGGGCGGGGTGGGAAGCGGGCGGGCGGGGCGCGGACGGCGGTGCTGCGGCTGCTGGAGGACGGCGCGCGCCTCGAAGACGACGTGGTGCGGCCCGCGCCGCCTCAGCCCGCCTGCGAGGCGCCGCGCGGGGCTGACGGGGCGCCGGCCAGGGCCCGCCGGAGGCGCGGCTGCACCCGGGGGACTGCGAGGCGCTGGGGGTGGCGGACGGGGACGTGCTGGGCGTGGCGGTGCTGGACTGCGCGGGGCGGCCCGTCGCCGAGCTCCTCGAGCGCCTCCGCAACCCGCCCCAGGCCCCGCAGGCCGCCCCGGGCGCCGCCCCGAGGAGGAGGACGACGAGGAGGAGCCGCCCGCGCCCCCCGAGCGGCCCCGCGAGGTGCGCGCCCCCTGACCCCCTCGCCGCGTCCGCGTGCGACGCTGCCGCAGTACGCGTACGTGCGGGCTCGGGCGGGGCCGGCGGTGCCGGGCTCCCCGGGCCACGTGCACCGAGGCCAGGTCGCCCTCAGCCCGCTCCTCCGCCGCCAGCTCGCCGCACACGCCCCCTTCTCCCGCGTCCGGTGCCCGCCCCGCGCCCGCCCCTGGCTCCAATCCCCGCCGGCGCTGAGGCGGGGCGGGGCGCAGGGTGACGGCGGGGCTGGCGGAGAAGGCGGCAGGGGCGCGGGCGAGCCAGGTGACGGTGCGGCGGCTGCTGCTGCGGCCGCCGCACGGCGAGAGCGGCGAGGCGCCGAGCACCCGCGAGATCGAGGAGGTCTTCCTCGGTCCGCCCCGCCCCGCCCCGCCTCCCGCCCGCCCGCCCGCCCCGCCGCCGACGGCTCTCCGCAGAGTGGGTGGCGGGGCAGACGGCGGGGGGCAAGGCGCTGGCGCTGGCGGACGGGACGTGGGTGGCCTGCGTGTCGAGTACGAGATGAAGGACGCTGCGACGGGCGCCGTCGCCCGCACCGAGGCCGTCCGCCGCCACTTCGTCCTCCGCTTCGGCGGCCTCGCCCACGGGCCCGCCGTCCGTCCCGCCCCGCCCCGCCCCGCCCGTCCCGCGCGGCCGCCGCGCCGGACCTCACGCCGCGGCAGACGCCGCCGGAGGTTGCGGGGTGCCTGGCGCCGACCCTCTACTCGCTCTCGCTCTCGCTGGGCCCGCCGCGGCGCCCGGCGTCAGCGTCAAGGACGGCTTCGCGGACGCGATCAGGGAGCCCGAGGCTGCCGGCCCCGCCGCGGCGGCGCCGGCGGGCGGGGGCCCGTCGGGCGGGGACGACGTGGCGGGGGCGCGGGGCGCGTGGGAGGCGGCCTCCTCCTTCCTCCTCGCCGCCTCGGCCCTCCGCTACTGCGACCCCGCCCTCTCCCCCGAGCGGGTGCCCCTTCTCCCCGCCCCTCGGCCCCCGGCCCCGCTCACGCTCCCCGCCGCCGCAGTTCCCCCAGTTCCCCGGCGCCTTCCACCTTCACGGGCCCCGCGGCTCCGGCAAGACATGGATCGCCCAGTCCGCCCCGCCCCGCCCCGCCCCGGCGCGCCTCTGACGCGGGGCAGGGCGGTGGCGGCGTGGCTGGGGTCGGAGCGGCGGGGCGTGCGGCCGGACCTGCCGGCGGTGTACACGGTGGTGCTCTCGTGCCGCGAGCTGGCGCGCCTCGGGGTGCTCGAGCGGGCTCCGGGGGCCTGCGCCGCCTGCTGCGGCGGGCCTGGGCGGACTGCGCGGCCCGCCGCCCAGCGGCGCTCCTCCTCGACGACCTCGACGAGCTCGTCCCCGAGGACCCCAAGGCGCGCCCCGCTTCTCCCCCGGGCGCCCCGCCGGCCGGGGCGAGCGGGGGCGCAGGACCCGGCGCTGGTGCACGACCCGTACGGGACGCAGGGGCGCGCCCGCTCCCTCGCCGCCTTCATCACCCGCCTCGCCTTTCCCCCGCGCGGCCACCTCCCCGCCCCCTGGCAGGAGATCGACGGCCCGCCGCCCCGCCCCCCGCCGCCCCTCGCCGCCGGCGGGCCGCTGAGGGCGGGGGCGCAGGGATGGATGTGCCGGTGCGGGCCGGGACGGGCTGGCTCTGCTGCTGACGAGCCGGGCGCGGGACTCGGTGCACCCGCTGCTCCGCGACGTTCGCCTCATCCGGCACGCCGCGGCGGTGCCCCGCCCGACGCGGCGGGGCGGGAGGCCGTGCTCCGCTGCGTCATGCGCGCCGCGCACCCCGCCGCGGACGCCTCCCGCCTCGACTTCGCCGCCGTCGCCCACAAGGCCGACGGCTACGCCCCCGCCGACCTCCGCCGCCTCGCGGGGCGCGCGGTGCAGGCGGCGGCCTACCGGGCTCGCCTGCGGGGCGGCCCCGTGCGGGTCACGGCGGCGGACTTCGAGGAGCAGCAGGCGCGCGGCTTCCGGCCCCTCTCCCTCGAGGGTGTCACCCTCCACAAGTCCGAGCGCTCCTGGGCCGAGATCGGCGGTGCGCGCCCCGCCGCGCCCCCGCCCCGCCCCGCCGCTGACAGCGGGCAGGGCTCGGGGCGGTGCGGGGGGCGGTGCTGGAGATGATGCAGGCGCCGGCGCGGTACCCCGAGGTCTTCGCGCAGTGCCCGATCCGCCTGCCCACGGGCCTGCTGCTCTACGGGCCCCCGGGGTGCGGGAAGACGCTGCTGGGGCACGCGGCGGCGACGGAGTGCGGGCTCAACTTCATCGCGGTGAAGGGCCCCGAGCTGCTGAACAAGTACATCGGGGCGAGCGAGGCGGCCGTGCGCGAGGTCTTCGCGAGGGCCCGCGCGGCCGCCCCCGCCCTCCTCTTCTTCGACGAGTTCGACGCCCTCGCCCCCCGCCGGCCCGCCCCGCCCCGCCCCGCCCCGCCCCGCCCCGCCCCGCCCCGCCCCGCGCTGAGCGGGGCGCAGGGGCCACGACAGCACGGGGGTGACGGACCGGGTGGTGAACCAGCTGCTGACGGAGCTGGACGGGGTGGACGCCCTGCGCGGCGTCTACGTCCTCGCCGCCTCCTCTCGCCCCGACCTCATCGACGCCGCCCTCCTCCGCCCCGGCCGCCTCGACCGCTGCCTCCAGCTGCCCCTCCCCGCCGCCCCCGACCGCCTCGAGGCGCCCCCTCCAGCCCCCGCCCGCCCTCTCGCCGGCCGGCTGACGGGGCGGGCGGGGCAGATCCTGCGCGCCCAGGCGGCGGCCGGCGGGTTCGCGCTGGCGCCGGAGGTGGACCTGGCGGGGGCGGCGGGGCGGACGGCGGGGTACAGCGGGGCCGACCTGCGGGCCCTCCTCCAGTCGGCCCACGTCCGCGCCGCCCGCGAGCTCCTCTCCGAGAAGCGTCCGCCCCGCCCCGCCCGCCCCGCGCCCCGCCCGCCGCCCGGGCGCTGAGGGGCGGGCAGGGCCGGGGCGCCGGTGATCACGGGGGCGCTGCTGGAGGCGGCCCTCGCCACCTCGCGCCCCTCCCTCTCCGAGGCCGACCGCCGCCGCTTCGAGCGCATGTCCGCCCGCCCCGCCCGCCCCCGCGCGTCGCCGCCGACGCCCCCGCAGCTACTCCGAGTTCGAGGCCGACCGCGCCGGCGGCGCCCCGGCCCCGCCCTCCGAGGCTGGCGAGGCGGACGGGCCGGCGGCCGGCGGCGGCGGGCGGAAGGGCAAAGGCCGGAAGGGGAAGGAGAAGGGGGCGCGGGAGCAGAACGGGCACGGGGCGGCGAACGGCGGGCCGCACGGGAGCGAGGGGGAGGAGGTGCCGCTGCCCTCGTACCAGCGCGTCGTCGTCCAGCGCGCCACCCTCATGTAGATAGCCGTCCTGTCGAGTTAAATCGGCTCGCAACGCTGTTGTGCCGGGACCGACTCTGCAATGCCCATTTCCTTGCCAAGTTGCAAACTGGCCGAGCCGCGGCGGGGGTACCGAGCCCGAGCGTTGTCACCAGCCGCAACCGCGGGGCTCGGACGGCATTGCTCGGCGGCGTGCACAAGTAGCAGCTTGCCTCCTGCGCGGCCTGGCCTCGCCCGACGGGCCTAGCCCGCTACCCGGAGCGGGCCCGACGAGGCGGGTTCCGGAGCGGGTCGGAGAGCGATGGGGATCCTCGAGTACTTCATTTCGGGCGCTGTGAACAAGTCCGTTCTCACGCCGGCCGCCGCGCCGGGCACGTTGATGAGACTCTTTGCTCCTGCTCTCTGCAGGTACGCGTCCGAGTTCATCGGCAAAGTCTCCAGCTCGAACTTCGATCTCGGTATCTTAAGCGGTGCGTCAAGGCCCGCCCCGCGGCCGCCGCGGATCAAATTGCCAACTTCGAGTCGGGTCCTAGGCGAGATCAAGCTCAACGACATCGAAATCAAGGGCGAAATCTTGCACCAGCATGTGGGCGGGCTTCCCATCACGCTCAGCCGTCGTGCGCGGGCCCGGCGGCCGCCTCTGAGGGCGGCGTCTAAGCGGGCGGGGCGCAGTGCGGGTCGCGAACGTGACGGTGGACGTGCCATGGCACTCGCTGATGAGCAAGCCGGTCACAGTGGTCGTCGACGGCGTGTACGTCGTCGCGAGGCCGTACTACAAGGTCCGCTGCCGGCCGCCGGCCGCGCCGGTGGGGCGGGGCCGAGGCGCGGGGCGCAGCGGGACGAGGAGCTGGAGAAGAAGGCGAAGAAGCTGAAGCGGCTCGTCCTCTCCACCGACGACGACATGCGCAAGGTCCTCTCCAAAGTCGCCGGTGCGCCCCCCCGCCCGCCCGCCCGCCCGCTCCCAGCGGGCGCGTGGGGAGACGGGTGGGGGCGGGGCGGGGCAGGGCTGGACAAGAAGCCGTACCTGTTCGGGGTGAGCGTGCGGCTGCTGGCGACGCTGCTGTGGAACGCGGAGGTCGAGGTCCGCAACATCCACATCGTCTTCGAGGAGCCCCTGCAGGCCCCCGGCCCCGCCCCCTTCGCCCCCTTCTCCTCCTTCGTCCGCCCCGCCCCCGCCCCCGCCCCCGCCCCCGGCGGCCGGCGGCTGACGCGGGGCGCAGGGGCACCAGCAGAGCGCGGCGCAGTCGCAGGAGGCGACGGCGACGCAGCCGTACGCGGTGGGGATCACGCTGGGCGGCCTGCGCGTGCAGGCCACCAACGAGGCGTACGAGCACGGCTTCCAGGAGCACCCCAAGGGCGGCCTTCTCCCCGTCATGTACCGCCGCATCGAGGCCCGGCCCCCCGCCCGCCCCGCCCCGCCCGGCGCCGCCCCGCCGGGCTGACGTGGGGGCAGGTGGAGAGCTTCGGTGTGTACGTGGACACGGGGGCGGCGGCGTTCAGGAGCCTCTCGGATCTGGCGAAGGCGGGGAAGACGGAGGACTGCGACCGCCTCCTGGAGGAGGGCATCGAGCTCCGCAACTGCGACGACGACGACAAGGCCCGCCCCAGCGCCCTGCCCGCCCCGCCCGCCTGGGCCCGGCGGCGCGGGGTGAACGGGGGCGGGGGCAGGGGAAGCACATGTACATGGTGGGCCCGCTCTCGCTGGCGCTGGACGTCGGCGTCAACGTCTCCCGCATCGTCAAGTACGTCGACGAGGACCGCACCAGGCGCGCCGGTCATCGCCCCCCGACTCCCCGCCCCCGCGTGACGGGGCGGAGCAGGCCGCTGGGGGCGGCGCGGCTGAGCGTCGGGGTGGTGCCGGTGGCGGTGGACGCGGCGCAGCTGCAGGCGCTCGCGGCGATGGCCTCGTACTTCGGGAACCACGCCCTCTGGGTCCACCGCGCCATGAAGCTCCCCGCCCACCGGCCCCGCGCCGGCAACAGCGCGGTGAACCGCCAGTGGTGGGCCTTCGCCATCGAGGGGACGCTGGGCGGCTCCTCGCGCTACGAGGAGACGATGCGCTGGCGCTCGCTCTCCCAGTCCGACCGCCGCAACTACAAGCAGGACTACCTCCGCTTCTGGAAGGTGCGGTGCGGGGCACGGGGCGAAGGGAGCGGAGCGGGGCGAGCGGGGCGCGAGCGGGGCGCGCCGGCAGGTGCACGCGATCGAGCGCGACGAGCTGGAGTTCGAGGACGGGCGGAGACAGGACGAGCGCGACGTCAAGAAGGCCGAGGAGATGCTCGAGAAGCTCGAGGCGCGCCCGCGCAGCGGCGCGAGCCGGGCGCCGCGCGCGGGGGGCTGAGGGGGCGCCCCGCGCAGGACTTCATCCCGTACGACGACCTGATGTTCTCGCGCCTCATCGGGGACATCCAGGTCAAGATCCAGGTCGCCACCGGCCAGCTCCGGGCCCGCAGGAAGGAGAGCGAGCAGCCGGCCGAGGCCCTCGAGGCCAAGCTCCAGCGCGTGCGCCGCCCCGCGCCCCGGCCCCGTCCCCGCGCCCTCCTCCCGGGGCTGAGGGGCCGGCAGTTCTTCGGGTTCTTCTACGGTGACGACCACGTGGACGAGGGCCGCGCGCCCCAGGCCGCCCGGCCGCGCCCGCCCCGCATGGGGGCCGCCCGCCGCGGCAACCAGAACTGGGCCCAGAACCTCACCGACGAGGACCGCGCCAAGATCGCCGAGTCGCTCGGCGGCACCGTGCGCCCCCCGCGCCGCCCGGGGCCGGCCGGGGCCGACGCGGGGGGCGGCAGGCGGAGATCAAGGACCTGCGGGACGACGCGCCGAAGTACGCGGCGAGCCTCGAGGTGAAGGCGGTGACGGTGCAGCTCTGGGGCCCCCACAACCCCGCCGCCGCCAAGCCGGCCCCCGTCCGCTCCCGCGGGATCGGGCAGGTCCTCGCCGGCCTCTTCCACTCCCTCGGGGGCCCCCGCGGCCCCGGCGAGGGCGCCCGCCGCGAGCCCGACTGGGCGGAGCTCGCCGAGGCCGCCGCGCAGGCCGCGGGGGCCGACCCCGCCGGCGGCGGCCTCCGCTACACGAAGCGGTACGCGCAGGGCTCGACCCCCATCTTCACCCTCGGCGTCTCGGCGATCCGGGGCGAGGCGTCGGCGACGGTGGCGGGGCGGGCGCGGGCGCTCCTCACCCTCCGCGAGATCCGCATCGACGACCACTGCCCGGCCTCCAAGTGGCCCGTCCCCCTCCTCACCACGCCCCCGGCCGAGGCCCCCGCGGAGCGCACGACGGGGGACCCGTCGCAGAGCCCCGGCCTCGCCCTTGCCGCCTCCCTCCAGGCCTCCGCCCGCCGCCCGCAGCCGCCCAAGCAGGCGAGCCCCTACGCGCGCTACGCGGCGCCCAGCGCGGACAGCGCGCACGGGAGGCCGCCGCTGCAGCACCGCGACGGCGGCGTGTACGACTGCTTCCTCAACGTCGAGGCGCACGCGGACCTGCAGGAGACGCGGGCGCCCAAGGGCAACAAGACCTTCCTGCGCTCCAAGGCGGCGGCGTGGGTGGACGTGGGGACGATCGGGGTGCACGTGGCGCTCTTCGAGGGCTCCTGGGTGGGGGCCCTCCTCAACGCCTTCGCCCCGGACCTCCTCGCCCGCATGGCCGACCTCGCCCGCATCACTCTCGAGATGCCCTCCCGCCGCCCCGAGGCCGTCCGCCGCAAGCGCAACTCCCCCGCCGCGGAGGCGGTGAAGGCGGAGCTGGCGGCCATCCACCGGCGGGTCTTCAAGGAGGTGGTCTTCGAGCAGGCGGCGCGCGACTCGCGCTCGGACACCCTCGAGGCCCGCCTCGCCTTCGGCGGCCTCGACCTCTTCCTCTACTGCCCGCCCGGCCGCATGGACACGGGCCGCAGCGGGCAGCCGCTGGTGGCGGTCTTCCGCCTCGCCGGCGTGCGCCTCAACACGAAGCTCTACCTCATGTGGCGGCCCCCCGAGGAGGAGCTCGCCGCCGCCGCCGGCCGCAAGGCCCCCCTCGCCCCCGCCGAGGCCCTCAACCGCAGCCCCTTCCACCACGTCTTCCTCGAGGCCCGCCCCCGCCGCCCTCGCCGCCGCGCCCCGCCCCGCCGGGCCGCGCCGGGCCGCTCACGGTGGGGCGCAGGCGAAGGACATCCGGTTCCTCGCGTACCAGCAGGTCGCCGAGATGCCCTTCACCGAGGCCCGCCCCCGCCCCGCCCCCGCCCCGCCCCCGCCCCGCCCCCGCCCCGCCCACCGAGGCGCCTGCCGGCAGGTGCTGGAGAGCGACCAGGCGCACCTGCTCTACCCGCTGCGCATCGGTGTGGAGGCGCTGCAGGACGTGGTGTACCCGGCGACGGCGGCGCGGGTCTCCGTCGGGGACGTGGCGGTGGCGGCGGCCCCCGCGCAGGCCACCTACCTCATCCGCCTCGCCGAGGTCGCTCAGAAGCTCGCCGCGCCCCTCGCGGCGCGCGGCGGCCCCGACGCCCCCGCGGGGCCCGCCCCGCCGCCCCGGCAAGCCCGGCCCCGAGGAGGCCCGCCGCGGCTCGTACGCCCCGACGGAGCGGAGCTGGCAGGACGAGGCGCGCCGCGGTCCGCTGCCGGCGCCGGCGAGCTTCGAGGGGGCGGGGGCGGGGCCGGGGAGGAGGCGAAGGAGGAGGGGGCGGCGGGGACCGCCCCGGGGCTCATCGTCGCCGACGACACCGAGTCGCGCCCCACCATCGTGCCCCCGCCCCCGCCCCGCCCCGGCCCCGCCCCGCCCGACGCAGCGCGCCGCGGGCCCCGGGCAGATGCTGGAGCTGTACGTGGACGCCTTCCACGTCTCCCTCGCCGAGGACGCCGACCTCGGCGCCGAGAAGAAGGAGGCCCGCCCCGCCCCGCCCCCGCCGCCCCGCCCCGCCCCGCCCGAGCCCCGCCCCGCCCCGCCGAGCCCGCCCCGCCCCGCCCGAGCCCCGCCCGCCCCGCTTCGCCCGCAGATCTTCGTCTTCTTCGTGGACAACGTGCCGCGGGAGTGGAGCGACCCGGCGCTCTACCAGGCGCACGCCGCCGCCGCCGCCCTCTCGGCGATGCACCCCGACGCGCAGCGGGCGGGCCCCGGGCTGCGGCGGGGGCGCCCCCGCGGGGACGCCGGGGAGCCTGCTGACGTCGGGGAGCGCGACGCCGCGGAGCGCCGTGTCGCCCTCGGGGGCCGCCTCGGTCGCCTCGGGCGGCAGCGCCGTCTTCCGCCCCGACGCCCGCGGCTTCATGATGGACGCCACGCGCTCCCGCCGCGGCACCGGCGCCACCGCCGCCGGCGTCCGCGCCGGCGGCTCCCGCGAGCAGTTCGCCGTCACCTTCTACATGGCGCGTCCCCCCGGCCCCGCCGCCCCGGCCCCCCGGCCCCCACCCCGCGCTCGCTCGCTGAGGGACGCGGGGGGCAGCACCACGAGAACATGGAGCTGGGGACGGGGATCGTGCTGGGGGCGGACTGCCTGAACGCCAACCTCGGGGCCTGGGAGCCCGTCGTGGAGAAGTGGCCCCTCCAGCTCGCCGTCCGCGCCCCCGACCGCCCGCCACCGCCCTCCCCGCCCGACGCGCCCGGCGTGCAGCTCAAGCAGTACCGTGCGGTGGACGGGAGGACGGGCCAGCCCGGGGCCATTGAGCTGGAGGTCGCGCTCACGGCGGGGGCGCCCCGCGAGGTGAGCGTGGCCGGGGAGAAGCAGACCGTCGTCCAGCCCCTCGCCATCAACGTCAACGCCTCCATGATCTACACCCTCCTCGGGGCCGCCCACAAGGCCCGCCCGCGCCCCCTCCCCCTCCCCTCCCCCTCGCGCCGGCGAGCGGCGGGGCGCAGGTCGTCTCGGCGATCCCGAAGCAGGAGGAGGCGCCCGTCGTCGGCGGCAGCCGCGCGGGGCCCTCAGGCCACGCGCGCGGCCCGAGCGCCGCCGACGCCGTCGGGGCGGGGAGCAGCTACCGGCGGCGGAGGCCGGGGCAGGGCGCGAGCGGGAAGCAGGGGCTGCCGGACCCCGAGGCGGAGGCGGCGAACCACATGTTCAAGCCCTCGCCGGCGGCGGCCGCCCTCAAGCGCGGCCTCTCGATGACGGCCGTACAATACAACGAGGAGGCGGCCCTCTTCGCCTCGTCGGCCTCCGCGGGGCGCGGGGGGCGCCCCGCCGGCTGGTCCAACTACTTCTTCCACAACGGGACGGGCATGCGCATCGTGTGCACGGTCCGCGAGAAGCTCGTCGGGGGGCCCGTCTCGCTGGGCGGCGGCCCGCGCCAGGACGAGCTCGCCCCCGCCCGCTCCGTCTTCGCCGAGGGGGGCGGGGCGGGGACGGGCCGGCGGCTGCCGTCGGGGCCCTCGGCGCTGCCGCAGACGACGGCGCGGATGATGGAGGGCGGGGAGGGCGCGGGGAAGCTCAAGACGATCATCCTGGAGCCGGACGGGCGGCGCGAGGTGCCGCACGCCGTCGAGGCCGTCGTGGGGCGGGACACGAAGATCTGCTTCTGCACGGTGTACCTGCCGACGCCGGACGGGCGGCGGAACCAGCCGATCGCGGAGCTGCCGATGGACCGGCTCGGGGTGTACGCCCTGCCGCGCTCGGCCGAGGGCCCCGGGGGCATGCTCGTGTGCGCCGTGCAGCCGCACCCGCTCGGCCTCGGCGCCCGCCTCGTCTCCGTCCGCTCCCTCGTCGTCCTCAAGGCCCGCCCGCCCCGCCCCGCCCCGCCCCGCCCCGCCTGCCCCGCCCCGCCCGCCCCGGCGGCCGCTGACGGCGGGCGGTGCAGAACTTCTGCGACCACGACCTGCAGGCGCTCGTGGCGCCGAGCGCGACCGAGCGGGAGACGCGCGGCGTCACCCTCGGCGTCATCCCCAAGCGGTCCGCCCCGCCCCCCGGCAGCCCCCGCGCCGGCCCGGGCCGAGGGGAGGGCGGGCAGGTCGGAGGACGGGCTGCCGGGGGAGCTGCCCGTGCCGAACGCGCTGGTCGAGGCGCAGGCGCTCTGGGTGCGCCCGCACGGCGAGTCGGGGGACGACATCCTCGGCACCTGCCGGCAGGCCAAGGGCGGCGCGTGCGTGTACGACTACGCGGAGAAGCCGATGCCGATCATGGGCCTCCTCGGCGACTCGGCCTCCATGCTCTGCCCCGACTACTCCCGCCGCTTCTTCTACTCCGTCTGCGTCCAGCGCTCCGCCATCCCCTTCTACTACCTCCCGGGGCGCTACCCCCCGAACCTCAAGCGGGGCAACTACGAGCCGTTCGCGCTCAACTTCCGGCCGCCGCTGGTGGTGACGAACCTGATGCTCCTCGAGGCGGGGGAGCACCTCCAGTACCGCCTCATCTGGCGCGACTCCCGCACCGGCGCCGAGGAGCTCATGTTCGACGGCCCGCCCCCGCCCCCGCCCCGGCCCTCCTCCCCCGCCCGCCCGCCCCGGCTGAGGCGCGGGGCGCAGGGGTGATCTCGCGCGGGGAGCGGTACGTGTACGACGGGCCGGCGTCGCGGGTGCCGGACCTCTTCCTGGCTGTGCGGGTGCGGCGGGACGAGGACGCGAAGGCGGCGGGGGAGTGGTCGCCGCCCGTGCGCCTGGCGCCGCTGGAGAAGCACGCGGAGGAGATGTACGCCTTCTTCAAGGCGCCCTACGAGGGCCTCCCGGCGGGCCAGCGCCTGCAGGTCTTCATCGACCGGAAGCACATGAAGCGGAACGAGGGCCTCTTCATCCGCGACACCCCCGCCGACGTCATCCTCTACACGGGCCTCCTCCTCTACAACCGCACCGAGTTCCCCATCGAGGTCCAGTTCAAGGGGCTCGCCGGGCAGGATATCAAGATCCCCGTGGGGGGCCGCATCGTGGGGCCCCTGTGCGGGGCGAACCTGAAGGACAGCCTGGAGGCGGACCTCCCCTTCGTCAAGCTCGGCCTCGACGAGCGCGTGCGCCGCCCCGCAGCCGCCCCCGCCCCGCCCCGCCCCGCCCCGCCCCGCCCCGCCGACGGGGCCCGCGCAGATGGGCCGCTTCGAGTTCTCGAAGAGCTTCAACCTCTCCACCATCCCCGACGAGGTCCCCGTCACCGAGACACCGTCCGCCCCCGCCCCGCCCCGCGCCCCGCCCCCTCCCCTCTTCCATCCGCCTGACGGGGTCGGGGGCGGGGCGCAGGGAGCGGATGCCGAACGTGGGGAAGTACAGCGCGGCGAGCGGGGCGCCCCCGCGGCGCTCCCGCACCTTCCTCCTCGCCGTCGACAAGAGCTACGCCCAGGGCCGCTTCCGCCGCACCTCGGCCCGCCCCGCCCCCTCTCTCCCCCCTTCCCTCCCCGCGGGCCCCCCGCTGACCCGCCGCCCGCCGGGGCGCGCAGGTGGTGAAGGTGTCGAACCGGGTGCAGATCATCAACCGGAGCGAGAAGACGATCGAGATCCGGCAGGACTGCCGGACGCTGCGGGACTGGGGCGAGCCCGAGGTCGAGCTCTTCAGGGCGGCGCCCCAGGCCCGCACCCCCTTCTGGTGGTCCTCCGTCGACCTCGACCGCCGCATCCAGGCCCGCCCCGCCCCGCCCCGCCCCGCGGCGGCTCGAGCCTGGGCCGGGGCGGCAGATGCGGGAGGTGTTTTCGAACGGGGAGAAGGGCCTGTGGACGGGGACGATCGCGCAGGACCACATGGGGACGCAGGCCATCGCCCTGCGGCACGCCAACGGCCGCCGCTCCTGCTTCATCCGCATCGCCGTCGAGATCATGAAGCGCGTCCCCGCCCCGCCCCGCCCCGCCCCGCCCCGCGCGGCTTTGGCTGAGGCGCCCGGCAGCGGGATCATGTTCATCTTCCTGGACGAAGAGCCGGCGCGGAGCGCGCACTACCGCATCAAAAACTACACGCGGCACCACGTGCGCTACGTGCAGACGGGCATGCTGCGGGGCGCCTACGCCGACGAGCGGCGCACGGAGAGCGTCGGGCCCGGCAAGGTCGCCAACTTCGCGTGGGACTGGCCCGACGCCCAGAAGGAGAACCGCAAGGTCCGCCGGGCGGCCCCGGGGCGGGGCGGCGGGGGGCGGGCGTGAGGCGGGGCGGGCAGATCCAGATCATGCTGTGCGACCGGGAGGGGCGGCCGCTGGACGAGGGCCTGCGGGCGGCGTACGACGTGGACAAGCTGGGGCAGCGGCACACCCTCTCGCAGGCCAAGCAGCTCTTCGTCGTCATCGAGCCCGACGGCGTCTCCCGCGCCCTCAAGATCATGGGCCCCGAGTACCTCGCCAAGCAGGCCGAGTTCCGCCGCGCCAACCCCGCCCTCGTCAACCGCCGCACCTCCCTCATGTCCACCCCCAACGCCCTCTTCTCCTCCGCGGGGAGCGCGGCGGCCGGCGGGGCGCCGCCGCAGGACGCGGCGCAGGCGGCGTACGCGCAGGCGCGGGTGGCGAAGCTGGCGGAGCAGGTGGACCTCGCGAGCGTGGTGAACGTGCGGCTGGCGGTGTTCGTGCCGCAGGTCGCCGTCTCCGTCATCGACGACCGCCCGAGGGAGCTCTTCCTCCTCACCGTCTCCGGCATCCGCCTCGACCTCGACCAGCGCGACCTCACCACCGCGCGCCCCGCCCGCCCCGCCCGCCCCACCGCCCCCTCGCCCCCCTCCGGCTCACCCCGGAGCGCAGCAAGTGAAGGCGACGGTGGCGGAGTTCCAGATGGACAACCAGGCGCGCCGGCGGCGCCCGCCCCGCCGCCCCCCCGCGGCTGAGCGCCCCGCAGACGGCGAACCGCGTGATCTTCCCCGTCATGATCAGCCGCTTCCGAGAGCGGAGCGTGCGGATCCTGCGGGGGCCCGAGGAGCCGATGCTGCAGGCGGACATCCAGCAGCAGTCCAAGTTCCCAGGCGTCCTCTCCTTCCGCCACGTCAAGTTCGAGCTCGCCGTCCGCCCCACCCCGCCCCCCGCCCCGCCCCCGCCGGCCCCGCCCACACCAGGCCCCCGCCGGCGCGCAGCCGATCGAGATCAAGCTCGAGGAGGACGTGCGCGCGGCGCCCCGCCCCGCCCCGCGGGGCCCCGGGCCTGGGCCGACGCGGGGGGCGGGGCGCAGTTCGTGTTCCAGCTGGCGACGTTCGCGGTGAACACGGTGAACAACCTGCTCGAGGACGCCGACGAGGGCCTCGGGCCCCTCGGCTTCCTCCTCAACCAGGGCGACCCCGTCGACGCGCGCCCCGCCCCCCCCGCCCCGCCCCGCCCCGACCCGCCTGGCCCCGCCCCCGCCCCGGCCTCACTTTGCGGGGCGCGCAGGTGAGCTCGTCGGACACGGCGCCGGACCGGGCGTCGGACGCGATCCACCTGGAGGAGCTGCGCGTCGCGCAGGCCAAGCTCATGATCACGTACCTGGGCGGGGCGGCGGCGAAGAACCGGTGGAAGGACCTCCTCGGGCAGGCCGGCATCGCCTTCCCGGGGTTCGAGACGCTCTCGGCGACGGTGCTGAACCTGCAGCGCGCGCCCATCGCCACGGGCCGCATCGAGATGGACGACGTCTTCGAGGGCAAGACCCTCCTCGTCCGCCCCGCCCCTCCCCGCCCGTTCCGACCTGGGCGGCTGCGTCCCGACGGGCGGGGCGGGCAGGTGCGGCAGATCGTCAAGTCTTTCCTCTCCCAGATCGGCTCCGCCGTCCGCGGCGTCGTGCGCCCCGCCCCGCCCCGCCCCGCCCCGGCCGGGCCGGGCCCTGCGGGGCCTCACCCTCGCCCCTCGCCGCGCAGCTGGGCTCGCTGCAGATCCTCGGCAACGTCGGCATGGCCACCGAGAACATCTCCACGGGCTTCAAGGCCCGCCCCCGCCCGCACGCGCCCGCCATCCTCCCCGCCTGAGGCCGGCCCTCGCGCGCAGGACTTCTTCTACGAGCCGGGGCGGGCGATCGGGAGCGGGGACTTTGGGGAGACGCTGGGCGCCGGCACCAAGTCCCTCTTCGCGAACGTCGCGGGGGCGGCCTTCACCGTCCCCTCCAACATCTTCCTCTCCGTCGCCAAGGGCATCTCCTTCAACGCCGGCCAGCGCCGCTCCGCCTACGTCCGCAAGCGCCACATGCTCCTCAACGAACGCCCCAAGAGCGTCTTCCAGGCCCGCCCCGCCCCGCCCCGCCCCCCCGGCGCCGCCCCGCGTGAGCGCCGCGCAGGGGCTGAAGCGGGGCGGGATGCTCTTCACGCTGGAGATGAAGGAGGCGGCGCGGGACGTGGCGGAGGCGCCCGGGCGGAGCCGCAAGGGCGCCGCCGCCAAGGTGAGGGGCGTCGGCAAGGCCCTCCTCGGCCTCGTCGTCGCCCCCTTCACCGGCGCCGTCGGCGCCATGGGCAAGGCCGGCGAGGGGTCCGCCCCCCCCTCTCCCCCTCCCCGGCCCCCCGGAGCGGCTGAGGGGCGGGGGCGGGGGCGGGCAGGATCGCGACGATGGGGTTCGGGAAGGACGCGCTGCGGAAGCGGCGGCCGCGGACGATGGGGCGCGCCCTCGAGCTGGTCCCCTTCAGCCGGGAGGAGGCGGAGCAGGGGGAGCTGCTCGAGCAGAGCGTCGGCTGGGAGGAGTACCGCCAGCCGAACGAGCTCGTCCTCGCCCTCGTCCCCTGCCTCCGCTCCCGCGACCCCGACGTCTCCAAGTGCCCGCCCCGCCCCCGCCTCCCCCCGCGCCCCCCCTGAGCGCGCGGCCGGCGCGCGCGCGCCTCGCAGGTACTCGGTGATGCTGACGAACCGGTGCCTGATCTACATGAAGAACGCGAAGCCGTCGAAGGGCTGGGTGGTCTACCTGGAGAAGATCGTGCGGTACGAGGCGGGGAGCCACCAGGGGGAGCGCGGCGTGCTCGTCTACGTGCGGGACGAGGCGGACCGGGCGGCCCCCTACTTTGTGCCCGCCCCCCTCCCCGACAACGCGACCGCCATCTGCGCCGCCTTGGGGCAGGCGATGGACTGGCCCAACTGGTACCCGTCCGGCTGGTTCACCGAGATCTTCGCCGACGACCTCCCCGACTAGACCCGCCCCCTCCCCTTGTCTCCCCCTCGGCCTCACCCATGGCCAGCACCCCGAGACCTCGCCCTTACTTTCGAGCTCGCGGTTTTCCCGAGCTGCAGGCCGCGCGCGCGCGCCCTTCAGATCCGGTTCCGGATCCTCCCGGCTAGCGCTGCAAGCTGCGGCCCCGCGGGCCACGCTGGCGGTCGCGCACCGCCTATCTGTTTTCTGCTTTTCTTCCGATATATATCGACGTCGACAATCGATATCGATCTCCAGACTGCACTGAATGAACACGCCTGTGAAACGCGTCTGTATTGTAGACGCAACACCCGTCACATATCTAGCTTAGGAATCTATCTCCTTCGAATTCCCGAGCTCAGGCGGCTAGCTATAGCGAAAGCACGTGCACGCCAACGCCGCCACCCTGGCGCGCCAGCGCTTCTACCCCCCTACCCAACTGCGCCAGCCCTGCACCCGGCCCGGCGCGCCCAGTTGTGGGCACGCCATTCCTCAGTGTATGTTCTCAAGCCGGAGAAATAGCACAGCAAGCAAGGAGCCGCCAAGCCCCCGCCCGACCCAAACACCGCGCAAGTCCACCGAAGACACACCGCGAGCATCGGAGGCTAACGAGAGCTCGGAGGAAGAGGTACGTTGCGTTTCCGCACGTCAGCCGCGCTGCCCTCGAGCTCGCCCCGCGCCCGCTGCACCAGTTAGCGCTCGCGGGCTCATCCGGCGGCAGGCATCGAGCAGCCATCGACCGGGCATCCTCTCGAAGCTCTGGAAGCTAGCTAGACCCAAGAGCAACAAGAAGAAGGTGAGATCGGAGCGAAGCTCGCGCTGATCGGCCGCGGCTGATGCATGCGCAGGGCACGCAGCGGGCAGAGGGAGCGCACCCAGAGATGAGTACGCGCTTTGGGATCACTTTTGCACTATTCCGCGCTCCTGGCTTACTCGCCTGCGGCGTGTTAGATGCTGGCGCAGGGCCTTCCACGTCGGCGAGACAAATAGAGCAGCCGAAGAAGGTCCCAACCGTGTTTACATGGTGCTTTGCGGTCATCTTTGCATCCATGTGTTCTTGTTTTGACGCCGCAGTTCCTTTCCACAGGACCGAGTACGTGACATCTCGAAACGTGCTGCTCACGGGCTCTTTCGTCGGCTGGAACGAGTTTATTCCGATGATATGGGAGGACAACGAGTTCTACACCGTTTGTAATCTCCTCCCCGGGTCCGGCCCGCTTCTTTGCTCTCTCATGCCGCCGCCCTCAATAACCGCCCCCCCCGCCGGGCCCGCAGGCCATACATGTACAAGGTGCCCACTTGTTTCGCCTCTCTCTCTCTCTCTCTCTCTCTCTCTCTCTCTCTCTCTCTCTCGGAGTACCTCGGCTCATCGCGTCGCCGGCAGTTTGTGGTGGACAACCAATGGCGATACGCGAAGGACCAAGAGATCAGAACCGACGAGCGCGGTGCGCCCCTTCCCCGCCCTCTCGTCCCTTCCGCGTCCCTCACGGTCCTCTTCCATCCAGGCATCATGAATAATTACATCGAGGTGCGGGGCGCCGGCCGCGCTCGGGCCTCGCGTGACCGCTCGGTCTGACGGCGAGCCGGCGGGCGCAGGTGAAGCCGCTGCCGCCTGACGACCCGACGCCCGTCTGGGAGCCGGAGAGCCTCGAGATCGGTCCGCGTGCCCCAGCGCGCCCGCCGGCCGGCCGCGCCTGCGCGGGGCGAGCGCGGGGCGGGGCGCAGAGACGGACGGGTGGACGCAGACGCCGCCGGCGCCGCCGCACAGCTCGTCGCCGACGGACGCGCGGATGGGCGGGGCGATCTTCAAGGGGCGGGGCGCGGACTCGCCGCCGCCGCTGCCGGCCTACCTGCGGGACGAGATCGCGCCGATGAACTCGCTGCAGACGGGGTACCGGGCGGAGCCGCCGCCGCCGCCCCTCAACGTCCAGCTCGCCCGCTTCTTCCAGGGCCGCATGGCGCGCCTTCCGGGGGAGGACCCCAGCGTGGCGCCCCCGCACGTCCTCTCCCTCTCCCACCGCTACCGCTCCAAGTACTCCACCCAAGTCTTCGTCACCCCCGCCCGCCGCCCTGCGCCCCTCGGGCCGGCCGCCGTCTAGCGCCCGCCTGGCGCCCTTTTTCCGCCAGTTTCATCAGGGGGTGGTCGGGTAGCGGGGGGGCGCAGCTTCTCTCGGGTTGGGTAGCACGGGTAGCGGGGGGCGCAGCTTCTGTCTTACGGGGTGGGCTTGGGCAGTTAGTGGGTAGGCTAGCGGCTTTCATATCGGACGGCTCAGTTCCGCGTGTACCCTCTCTTGTACTTCCGCATGTGCATGTGCCGGAGCGCTCGGCGCGGCAGCCAGCCGGCCTCCTAGACCTAGTAGATGCCTGCAGCTGATCTGTTCACGTTGAGTTGATCGTGATTCTTTTCGCTACTCGTAACCGTAACGTAGGATGCTTTTTCTCGAAATCTGCAGCCCAGACTGCGGCTCCTCGTGAATCAACATCACAATTTAAATAGAGCGTTAAAATTGTATTTCGACTGCTACTCGTAGCCCCTGGTTCAGCGGTCCCAGAGCTCGGCGGGTTCGTTTCTCAGGTATTTGAAGGCACTGAAAGACGTCGCCGCGCCTACAGGAACAGCGGGGCGGGCTCCTTATCTATCTTCGTTAAAGGTATTTATGCGCGTTACAGGGTGGTCTCCTCCTCGAACGAGTCGGCGGAGGCGCCGAAGGCGACTGCAAGGGCGTGAGCGACGTGGACGCGGCGGGGCGGGGGGCAGGCGAACCGAGGTCGTCGTCGGCCTCGAAGTGGGCAACGCCCTCGCACGACTCGAGCCCCATCGACGCGCCGAGATCCTCCACGTTCTCTGCGACCGCCCCGCCCCGCTCGCCACGAGCCCCGCGCGGCCGGCGGGGGGGAGGCTGGGCGGGCCGCACCAACGTACTCCTCCTCCGCGGACCAGTGCGTGTCAGCGGTCTTGAGCGCGCCCTGGGCAGCACGGTCAGTTCCCTGTGGCTCTCTGCTAGCGCAGCGCTGCAAACCTGGGCAGTGTTGTACGCGTTGGTCGCGGTCTGAGCGACGGCCTGGGTAGCGTTGTTGACAGTGTTCTGGAAAGCCGAGCCCTGGTACGCGCCCTGCGCACGCCGTCGCAGTCAGCTCCCCGCGACGCCCTGCTGGCGCAGCGCTGCAAACCTGAGCAGTGTTGTACGCGTTGGTCGCGGTCTGAGCGACGGCCTGGGTAGCGTTGTTGACAGTGTTCTGGAAAGACGAGCCCTGGTACGCGCCCTGCGCACGTCGTGGCAGTCAGCCCTCCGCAGCCGTGTGCTTGCACAGGACGCGAAAAGCGCGAACCTGGACGGTGTTGCTGGCGTTCTGGGCGACCTGGGAGATCGCGTTGCCGGCGTTCTGCAGCCCCGCCTGCGCCTGGTTGAGCATGCCGCGGTAGTCGGCGCCCTGCGCATCCCCTCGCGGTCAGCTCCCCGCAGCTGGGACGGTATTGCCGGCGGAAGTACATACCTGGACGGTGTTAACGGCGTTCTGGGCGGTCTGCTGGGTGAAGGCAGCAGCCTTCTGGCCGGCATCCTGCATGGTCTGCTTGAACTGGCTGCGGGAGCGTCGGCAAGCGAACGAAGGCGGTGAGGATGGGACGGCGGCACCCGAACTTCTCGTCGAGGTCGGACTGCTCGTAGCGGTCCTTCACCGACTGGACGCCCTGGTTGAACTTCGCCTGGGTGTTGTCAGCGGCCGCCTGCATCTTCGCCTTGGCCTCTGCGCGAGCTGGTCGGAACGAGAGCACGTGTGGACCACGTCGAGCTCACCAGCGAACTTCTGGTCGAGGTTCGCCTCATCGATACGGTCCGAGACAGTCTGCTTCACACCCTGCGAGCGTGTCGAACATTAGCGATCCCTTCATGTCTTTTTGCCACCGTGTCGGAGCGCTCATCGAGGCCGACGCACGGAGAAGGTGTTCTTCAGGCTCTCAAACGCATCCTTGAGCCACTGAACGATGTCGAGAGTCGCCTGGGGAAACCAAGGCGCGTTAGTCGGAACGGTCGAAACCATCCGCCGTCGGATAGCCTCGGACAGCCTAGCCTAGAAGTCGCCAAGTCGGATAACGGCAAAGGAAGTCCTAGGGTGACGGCCAGTTTCGGCGGCCGGCGGCCAATTTCGGCGGCGGATGGTCTAACGGCATCCGCCCCGCTGGACCGGAAAACGAGGAAGGAGACGCGCACGATGTCATCAAACTCGGGGTTGTACTCGGAGTCCATCTTGGGCGGGAGGGTGGCGAAAGGAAGGCGAAGAAGCGAACTTTAGCGGGGGGAATAACTGCTGAGGGGGCACAGCGAGTTCAGAAGGGGGGTTCAGCGTTCGATGGAAGCGCGCCGGGCGCGCGCCGCGGCCGCGACGCGGCTGCGGCCGCTCGTGCGGGATGCGCGCAGCCAGATTGCCGTCGTCGAATCGTCCGCCAGCGCCGCAGCGGTCCTGCGAGCGCTCTTGCCGCTTGCGGGCGTCCAACCTGGGAGCAGCAGCCCCGTCGAGGTGCGCCCAATGCTGTAAAGCATGCGTGCACCTCGGCGACGTGGGCGGGGTCGCGCAGGGGCCGGTGGCGACGCTGGCGGAGGACGTACGCCGCGCGGTGGGCGAGCTGGGGCGCGAGGCGGCGTCGGAGGCGTTCTTCGAGTGCATCTTCCCTTCTTTTGCGGCGTTCCTGCTGAAGGACTTCAGCGCCGCATGGCTCCCGTCGCTCCCCGAGAGCGAGCGCGCCCTCTGCTTCGACAGGTCTGCCGGGGCGCGCCGCAGCCCCCGGGAGGGGCCGACGGGGCGGCAGCTTCTTCAACCTGGCGCCGGCGTCGGCGGCGTTCGCGGCGCTGGCGGAGGGCGTGCGGGAGGCGCCGGAGGACTCGGCGGCGCTCTCGGCGGTGGTGCGGCTGCTGGAGCCCTTCGCGGACGGCGCGGCGTGGCGGCGGCCGCGGCTGTGCGACCTCTGCGCGGAGCAGACTTCCATCGACGCCCGCGACGCCGCCCGCCGCGCCCCGCGCCTCCTCCGCCCCGAGCAGTCCGACCTCGCCCAGGCCCGCCCCGCCCCGCCCGCCCCCTCCCCGCTTCGCCTCCCGCCCGCGCTGACGCCCCGCCCCCATCAGCTCGTGATCTCCCTCCCCGACCGCCTCTCCAACCGCCTCAGGGGACCCCGCCCCGCTCCCTCGAGCCGCGGTCCCCTCAGTCCTTCCGCCCGCCCGCGCCCCGCGCCGCTGAGCCCGCCCCAGGGCGTACGCCGCCGCGGTGCTGGACGCCTGCCTCTCGGTGTGCGGGGCGGGCGGCGGGGGCGCCGAGGAGGCCGCCGGCGCTCCCCGCCCCTCAGCTTCGCCGGCGAGCTCGCGGGGCGCCTCTGCCGGGCCGGCCACGCCGGTGCGCCCTCGCCGGCGCCTCCCCCGCGAGGGGCGCTGGTGAGCGGGGTGCAGGGGCGCTGCGGGTGGAGGCGGGGCGGGAAGAGCGGCTGGGCGAGCTCCTCCGCTGGCTCCCCGACGCCGCCCTCCCCGCGCCCTCCCCGCCCTCGCCGCCTCCGCCCGCCCGACGGCGAGGGCGCACTCGCCGCCGTGCTGCGGCCCGTGCTCGAGGCGAGCCCCGCGGCGCGCCACGCCGCCTCGAGCGCCTGCCTGCGCGCCCCCGCGATGCCCCTCCCCGCCCTCGCCCGCCTCGTCAGGCCCGCCCCGCCCGCCCCCGCCGCCCCGCCCCGCGAGTCCGACGGGGCGGCAGGTGCCTCGCGCGGGACGAGCTCGCCGCCATCCCCGCCGAGGGCGCCCCCGCCCGCCTCCCCGCCGGCCCGCCCCGCCCCCGCCCCCGCCCCGCCTCCGTGGCCGACGCTGCGCAGGGACGCCGGCGCTGCTGGCGGCGGCGGTGGGGACGCTGGCGGGCCTCTGGGGCGACCCCGAGTTCGCCCGCGCCGCGCCCCCGCCCACCAGAAGTGTCCGCCCGCCCCCCGCCAGCACCCCGCCGGCCCCGCCCCGCCGCCTCGCGCCCGGCGCAGGCTGAGGGGCGGCAGACGTGTTCTGGGGCCTGCGGGAGGCGCTGCGGGCGTTCCGCTTCGGGCGGGCGGCGCTCGAGGCCACGGGGCCGTCCCGCGGCTCCTCGCCGGCGTCCAGGCCCGCCTCGAGAGCCCCGACGGCGCCCCCGCGAGCAGGCCATGGCGCGCCGCCCCCGCCCCGCCCCGCCCCTGCCCCGCTCCGGCGCGAGAGCTGAGGGTGCGGGGCAGCGGGTGGCGGAGCTGGTGTCGCACGTGCTGGACCCCGCCAACCCCCTCTCCTTCGACGAGGCGGAGGAGGCGGAGGCCGCCGAGGCCGCGGAGGCGGGGGCGGGGCCGCGGGGCCGGCCTCGCAGGCGGGGCCGGCCTCGCCGGCCGCCATCGGGGCCGGCGAGGAGGAGGACGGCCTCAGGGCCTACGACCTCGCCGAGCCGCCCACGCGCGCCGAGCGCCGCCGCGCGCCCCAGTGCGCTCCCCTCCGCCCCGGCCCCGCGCCCCGCCCCCGCCCCGGCGAGTGGCGGCAGGTACGTGGGGGACCTGCTGCGCGGGCTGCAGGCGACCCGCCCCGAGGAGTGGGACGCCCTCGAGGCCGCCCTGCTCGCCGCCGAGGGCCTCCTGCGCGCCCCCGCGCCCCCGCCTCGCCTCCCCGAGACCGCCCCCGCCCTCGCCCGCGCCCTCATCCACGCCCCGACATCGACAGGCGCCCCGCCCCCGCCTGCCACCCGCCGCCGGCGCGTGCTCTCTGAGGGGCGGGGCGGGCAGGCCGGGCTGCGCGGCGGCGCGCCTGCGCTTCCTGGTGGCCCTCGTGGCGCGCTGCCCCGAGGAGGCCGTCCCGTGCGCGGCCCCGCACCCTCGCCCCTCCGTCGACGACGGGCGGGGGCGGCGCGGGCGCAGGGAGCTCGCCTCGCTCTTCTACTCGGAGGCCGTCACGACGGGCGCCCGCCTCGAGATCCTCGACTGCCTCGCCGCCGCCGCCGAGGAGCTCGCCGCCGCCCCCGCCCTTCCCTCCGCCCCGCCCCGGCCCCCTCCGCCTCCGCCGCCGCCCTGCCGGCTGGGGCGGGGCCTCCCCTGCGGAGCTCGTCGCACAGCGCCTCGAGGCCAAGACCCGCCGGTCCCGCCCGCCCCGCCCCGCCCCGAGCCCCTCCGCCGCCGCCGCCCCGCTCGAGCCGGCCCTCCGCGCAGCTTCGGGCGGGGCCCCACGCGCCCGGCCCCCTCCCCGCACCGCAACAGGCCCGCCCCGTCGCCCCGCCGCCGCCGCCTGCCTCGCGACCCTCCCACAGGTTCTCGCCGCTGCTGCCCCTCTTCTTCTACTCCATCCTCTCCGACTACGACCGCGCCCGGTGCGCTCGCTCCCCTCCGACGCCCCCCACGCGCCCCTTGGGCGAGGCTGGCTGCGGTGCAGGGCGCACGTGCGGCTGCTGGGGGAGGACCACGTGCTCCTCGCCCGCCTCCTCCACGCCCTCGGCACCTTCCTCGAGCTCGCCGCGCCCTCCTGCCCCCTCCAGGCGCCCCGCCCCCCGCCCCCCGCCCCGCCCCGCCCCCGCCTCCCCGTGACGGGCGTGCAGGACGGGGCGGGGGCGGGGGCGGCGGTGCTGCAGCTGGCGTGGGCGCTGCGGCTGCACGGGGAGGCCCCCGTGCGGCGCTCCCTGCTCTACGCCGCGGCCGCCGCCCTCGCGCTGCCCCCGCCGCCCTCCTCCCCGCCCGCGCCCCGAGCTCGCCGCTCTTCGGGTGCCCCGCCGCGCCCCCACCCCCGCCCCGCCCCTCCTCCCCGCCCTGAGCGCCCGCGCCCCGCAGGAGTGGCTGGTGGAGGCGGCGGAGGGGGACCCCGACCCCCTCGCCCGCGCCCTCGCCGCCGCCGCCCTCCGCGCCATGCTCCACCTCCTCGAGGCGGGGGGGTACGCCCCCAGCGACCCCCGCGCCCTCCCCTAGCCCCCGCGGCCGCGTGCGCACGCCGCGCTGCAGCTGCCCCCGCCTGCGCATGTTCGTGTGCTTGCTCTTGGTGCCAATTATCAATTCGAATCCGATTGCGAAAGGCAACTTGCAAACTGTTACACGGTGCGAATTTGCAGGAAGAAAGGACCGGTTTGACTACGAGGCTATATAACCACATACTGTATCTGAATCCGCTTTCAAGAAACTCACTGTCGTTAAAAACGTATTGCTCGTCAAGGAAGACTGCTTTCAAGAAACTTAACTGTGAAATTAGGCATGAACTGTAATACTGCAGGATGGAAAGAACTCAAGCATAGGATACAAACACGTGCACTGCATCTGCATCGACATCACGCGATGGCAGAATGGCATACGCGCCCTGCCGGCCGCAGGGCGCCACCGCAGACAAAGGAAGAGGGAGAGGAGAGGAGGGCGGGGCGGGGGCGGCGGCGGCTCAGGCGTCGTCGAGGGCGGAGAGGTCGAGGTCGAGGTCCGGGCCGCCGTCCGCCCCCTCCACCCCGAACCCGACCCCGTCCATCGCGTCCATCCCCATGTCCCCGACTACGACGCCCCGCTGCTGCCCGGCAGTGCCGGCCGTCGCCGCCTCCTTGCTCTGCTGCGCCCGCACCTCCCGCGCGTACGCCGCCGTAGAGAGCCCCGCGTTCAGCACCCCTGCCGCCCCCTCGCGTCGGGACCCGCAGGGGCGGGCGGGGCGGGGCGGGGGGCGGGGGCGGACCGGCCCAGAGGGCGCCGTTGAGGGCGGCGTGCTGCACGGCGGCGAGGCTCGCCGCCGGCTCGGCCGCCGCCACCGCCCCCGCCACGATCCCCGAGCCCAGCGCCGCCCCAGCACCTGCCGCCCCGTCAGCGGGGCGCGAGGGCGGGGCGGCGGGGCGGGCGGACGGGCCTTGAAGGCGTAGCGGGCGGCGACCTCGCGGCCGGCGAGGGCGGCCTGCAGGCGCGAGTCCCGCCCCGCGTGCACCGCCGCCGTCGCCGCCATCGCCGGCGCCCTGCCGCCGCGTGGGCCCGGGCGGGGGCGCTGGGGCGGCGCTGGGGCGGACATGTGGAGGAGGACGTGGAGGCCCGCGATGCCGCCGGCCAGCGACCCCGAGCCTGCCGCCCCCTCGCACGCGCCCCGCTGCCGCGCGGCGCGGGGCGGGGGGCGGGGCGGACGAAGGCGAGGCCGGTGGCGCGGAGGACGGGCTGCCCCAGCAGCGTGCTCGTCGCCAGCGCCCGCACCGCGAACGACTGCCCCGCGCGCCCCGTCAGGCGGCCCCGGGCGGGGCTGCGCGCGGGCGGCCGTGCCTGGGCGGTGATGAGGACGGGCCCCGCGCGGCCGAAGCGCGCCGTCGTGAAGGCCCGCACGGCGAGCAGCGTCGAGCCGCCCGCCGCCACCCCCGCCAGCGCCCCCGCAACCTGGCCCCGCCCCGCCCGCCTCAGGCCTGCCGCCGGCCGCCGGCCGCCGGCGCGGGGCGGACCATGCGGCGCTGGTAGGCGGCCCAGTCGGAGGCGCGGCTCCCGTCCTTCGGGCGGACCGCCGCGACGGCGTGGTCTGTGGGCGGCGTCGGCGGGGGGCGCGGGCGGCTCCCGCGTGTCGGGGCGCGCGCACTGAGCCCCGCCACTCCGGAGGCGATGACGGCGCCGCCCAGCACGGGCCCCGAGACGCGCCCGAGCGTGACTGCCCCGCACGCAACTCAGGCCCCCGCCGCTGCGGCGGGAGCAGGCGCGCTTACCTGCGGCTCCTACTCCAGCCACGATGAGACCTGCGTAGACGGCTTAGCGCCGGCCGAGCGCGGCGGGAGCGGTGACGTGGACGTACTTCCTGCGATTAGCTTCTGGGCTTCGCGGTCGCGGCCGACGGGGACCAAATCGATGAGCGCGAGCCTCCACTGGGCCAACGCGCGCTCGGCGGTCTCGATGGTATTCCGGCGCAGGGCCTGGACCAGTTCCTCCAAGGTCGGGAGGTCGAGGTTGAGCGGCAGAGTGCGAGGCGCCTGAAGCTGTGCGCTCTCCGGATCCCCGCTGTCCGCGTTGGCCTTTACCGCCATGCCTTCCAGAGTGCTCGCGCGCGCCTCCCGCGCTTTTTGAGATGGACAAGCTTTCAACGGCAACTTCGAAGGGTCAACGCCGTTGGGAGAAGGGAGAAGCGGCAGGCTACCCGAGCTAGGCTCACAGCTGGAGCGAGAAAGCGCACGCGTGCGGTACACGCTTAATTATAAGCTTGCAGCTGGCAGCTGCTCGAGACAGTCATTTCATCCAATTTCGGGAATTCCGGTCCGGCGTACAGCATTCAGCACCCGTTGTAGCCAGTAGCGGCCGCGGGACCCGGCAACCGCAATGGCGCTCAATTCTAGGACGCCACTCAGGGCTGTCTTTGAGCCAGCCGCCGCAGAAGGGGTGAGCGGCGCGGGGCGGCGCGGGGCGGACCGACGCGGCAACAGTTATCGATATCGATGTTGCGATTACGATGCTTGCGATTACGACCGGTGCTTGCGATTTCAAGTTTCAGCTACGATGCTTGCGATTACGATTTCAGCTACGATATCGACGTTGCGCACAGCGGTACGCGTTTGTATGGGCCCATAGACTTGGAAGAATTAACGCTTGGTGGTTAGAATTAAAAGCGGTAAGTTTGTTACGTCTACACGTAATTGGTAAGCTCGGAACTTGGACTTGACAATTTTGCGTACCCCCCTTAGCTGCCATAGGTTGGACTTCGCCGCGGCGCAACGGGCGCAAACCGGGTCCCTGGATCTACAAAAAATAGCGCCCGCCTACAAAACTAAGGTAGATAGATGCTAGATGAGCACAACGGCGCGCTCGCGGCGCATTTGGCACGTTTGTTTTCAAGTTCCCACGTTGCGACGGTTCCCGGCCGGTCTAGTTTGCAGCTGGCACAACGGTCAAGTTGAAAAAAAGGCGAGAAAACTTTTGAGTTTCCATTAGCTATTAAGTTAATACTGGCTATACGTGATCACCAAGATATGGTAAATCTAAGTTCCGCGATCGCCAAGAATTAACCTTCCATGTCTATGGCGCCATACAAACGCGTATCGCTGTGGCGATTACGATGCTTGCGATTACGACCGGTGCTTGCGATTTCAAGTTTCAGCTACGATGCTTGCGATTACGATTTCAGCTACGATATCGACGTTGCGATTACGAGGTTGCGATTACGAGTGGGGTACCGGTGCTAGCGGTCGATGTTGCGATTACGATGCTTGCGATTACGACCGGTGCTTGCGATTTCAAGTTTCAGCTACGATGCTTGCGATTACGATTTCAGCTACGATATCGACGTTGCGATTACGAGGTTGCGATTACGAGTGGGGTACCGGTGCTAGCGGTCGACATCGCGCAGCGCTCGAACCGCCGCGACCGAGGCTGGTCGCTAGCTGCGGCGTGCGCGGCACCATACGGAGCTACTGCGTGGCCCCGGCTGCTATAGCTGCAGGGACTGTGGCGTGCGGTTGCAGCTGGGCCCCGGGCGCATCCGGCGACGGCGGAGCGGCCTGCGCGCCGGTGGCCGTGTGCGCGCCGCCAGCCTCGCTCCCGCGGTCGGCCGCTGACCTGCGCGCCGGCGGGAGGCTCAGCGAGGCGCCTCGGTTGCTCTCTGGCGTTGTACCGTGGTGCACGGGGCGGCGCACCCTCGAGAGGCTTCGAGCTCCCGCTGGGCGCGCTCGTGGGCCTCGCGGACGCTCCTGTCTTTGCCGTCCAGGTAGACCTCCCGGGCGGCACTCTCGTGCTGTGCGAGGTGCCGCAGGGCGTCCTCGGCGGTCGTGCCCCCGAAGGCCGCGCCGCAGCGCGCGCATATGGCGAGGTGCGCGCCGCTGCGATCTCCTACCCCGTCGCTGGTTGCCCCGGGCTCGCTCATTTTTCGACGCTGCTCCAGCGTGAGAGGCGGCGAGAAGTCGGGAGCGGCGGAGCGCCGGCCGCGGGGTACGTCGCTTCCGCGAAACTCGACCGTCGCCCCGATGGATCGCGGCAGGAACTCGATCGTCGTCCTTGAGCGAGCTACCTTTCCGATCGAAGGCATTCGACGGGCGCCGCTGGTTCTCGTGCGCGCTGGTGTGCGCGCTGGCCTGGCTTCGATTCGGCGGTTACTCCGGGCGAGGTGAGCCCGGGGCGATCCGCGGGCCTAGCGCCGCTCTCCGTGGTCTCCTGATTGGGAATTCACTGACGCGGGGCCTCGCGCCCCGCGCAGCCGAGTCTCGGGGTCTGAATGAAGCCGATCCGCGGAGGCACGCGTACGGAGAAGCAGGAGGCGTCGAAGGGCGCGCCCGGGAGGCAGAGGCGCGGCGGCCGGGGGCGGAGGAAAGCAAGGGACGCCGCCGCGAAAGCCACCGAGGCCGCCGGCCCGAGCGCCGCGCGGTCCGGCGACGCTGGCGGCGGCGCCGCGGGCAGCGCCCCTCGCGGGGTGGAGGCCTGGGCCACGGCCGTAGAGACGCGGTGCGTCGCGCTTTGCCGGGCCACCGGCCGCCTCCTGTTCACACCCCAGAGAGCGCAGAGACTGCTTCGTGGTCCTCCGCAAGGCGGCCGGCGAGCGAACCGTCGATTGCGAGAGGCGCGTGCGGCGTTCGCTCGGAAAGAAGGCGCGTGCGCCTCGTCTCTGCGCCGCCGCCCCTTCCGAGCCCCTATTCGCAGCGCCCTGACCCCGCGCGCAGACGGGGGTGGCCAGCCCGCTCGACGAGGGCGTCGGGGGCGTGGTCGTGGTCGCCGTGGGGCGGGCTACGGCGCTGCTGCCGTGCGCGCTCCGCCGCCCGTCCGCCCGGCGCCACGGCGCGTGATCCCCCCTCCGCAGCGTCCTCAGCCCCGCCCAGACGTACCGCGTCGTCGTGCGGTCCGGCGGCGGCTCGTCTCTTCCCGCGACGGAGGGGCCGGGGCGCGGCCTGAGCCGCGGGTGCGCGGGAGCGGGCGCCTCGTCCACGACGGACGCCTTCGAGGCCGCTCTGAAGCGGCGGCTCAAGGATGCCGCTCTGGAGCGGCGGGCTCGAGGGGGTAGAGGCGCCGGCGGGGCGGGGGCGGAGGGGCCGGGGGGGGCCGAGCCGGAGGGGGCGGTGGCGATGGGTGCGGAGGGGGAGGAGGAGGAGGTCCTCGTCGTCACGGGTACGGAGGGGGGGGAGGAGGAGGGGGGGGAGGGTGCCTTCGTCGTCACCGTGGCCTGCCCGTGTCACGAGTTCGTCAGCTCCCTCGTGCGCGTACCCTGCCCCCGTCCCCCCGCCGCTCCCCGGGGCGCGATCCGTGCTGCGCAGAGTTCCGCCCTGCGTGATCTGGAGTGGGGGCTGGCGTCCCTGCTGCGCGTGAAATCGCACGGCTTCGGCCTGTCGGAGGCGGGGGCGTGGGGGGCCGAAGGGGCGGGGCCCATCGCCTGGCCGCCCGAGGCGGGCCTCCGCCACCTCCGGCGGGTGATCCTCGACTCGCGCGCCGACGCGAACGTGCTGGACAGGGGCGCTGCCCTGGTCGTCCGGCACGAGGCCGTCAGGCCCGCCCCGGGGCCGGCGCTCCCGTCGTTCCGGCGGGCGGCGGCGGGGGGGTCGACCCTGGAGCTGGCGCGGATCGCCGCCAGCGCCAGGCTCCACGGGTACGGGCTGGTGCCTCTGCGGGGGGCGGCGGACGAGCTCGTGGTGGTGGCGAGGAGGGCGCCGGCGGCGGCGGGCGGGGCGGGGGCCGCCGAGGAGCTGCTGGGCGTGGGCAGGATGGCCGGCGGGCCCCCCCGAACCGTCACCCTCGCTTGCAGGTGGTGCGTGGGCGGGGGCGCCCCCTCTCGCTTCTCCCGCCCCTCCGCCCCCTCTCTGACGGCCCCGGCGTGCAGGCGTCGGCCACCTCGTGCGCCCCGGGCGCGCCCCGGGTGGGCGCCCGCGCACGTCGAGCTCGAGTCCAGGGCGAGGGGCGCCCCGGGCCCCGAGGGGTTCGCCGTCGTCCCCGCCCCCGAGGGGCACGACTGCCTGTTCGACGCGCTCGCGCTGTGGGAGGCCCGGCAGGGCGCTGGACCCGGTGGGGGCCAGCCGCAGCCGCCCGCCGAGGGCGACGGGGGCCAGCCGCCCCCGGAGCAGAGCGAGGAGGTCTCTCAGGCCTCTCAGCTGCGCGCGCGCGTGGCGAAGTTCGTGGCGAGCGCGGAGGGCATCGAGCTGCTCCAGAAGCACAGGGTTTGCCCCCCCCCCCCCCCCCCTACCCGTTGCTTCCCCCCCCCCCCCCCCCCCCCCCCCCCCCCCTTGGCCTCCCGCTTGCCCTCCCGCGTTCGCCCCTCCGGTCCGCCCCGCCTCTCACGCTTTCCCCCGCGTGGGGGTCGCAGATGCTGACGGCCGACCTGCGCGTCTACATGGGGCCGGGCGAGAAGATGCTTCCGGTGGGGGGGTACGCCACCCGCCTGGGGTCCGCTGATCCTGTGCGGGGCCCGGGGTTGATCATGGGAGGTGCGGCTCTCCCCTCTATCTCGGTGCAGGTCGCTCCCCTCGGGTTTGACCGCGCTGCAGGTCGGATCGTCCTCCTCGCCCTTTCGGAGATCTTCAAGGCGCCGCTGGTCGTGCACTTTGTGCGGCGCGGCGGCGGCTGGGACTCCCACGTCGTCGACGCGAAGGACCCTCCGCCGGCCCCCGAGGAGGGGGAGGAGGGGGAGGAGAAGGCGAAGATGGAGAAGAAGAAGGGGAAGAAGGCGGGGGGGAAGAAGGCGCGCCCCCCACGCACGTTCCGTGGCCGCGCCCGCGCCGCCGTGATCGCTCCCTCCGCAGGCCGCCGGGCCGAGGGGGCGTGGCGCCCTTCCAGCCCTCTCCGGATCCGGGCCGGGCCTCGCCGATGCATCCCCGGACCTCGTTACCGGCGACGCGCCGTCCGCCCCGGGGCCTGAGCCTGCAGGACCCGGGCCCGCCGTCCCCTCGGGGGCGCCCGGCCCCTCCGGCGTCGCGATCAACCTCCGCTTCCACCCCGGCAGCGTCATCCGGCCCCCCCACTACGACCTCCTCGTGGCGGGCCCCCGCGACGGCGGTGACGCGTAGCGGGCCCCGCTGCACATGCACGTCTGTCTGCAGTGCATTTCGAATTAAATCGTCTGCGCATGCAGCTGTACTTATACGTGCGTGTGTGACGAGTTAATCATTGAATTATCATTCAGTATGAGTCGGCCGCGGGAGAGAAGTCGAGAGAGATCGATATCGATGCCACATATATGTCGCACGAGCATGCATGTGATGAATTCGGACCTACGTGTATAGCTATATATATACTACCGTACTATATATATAATGCCGTCTGCCGGCGTATTAGGTAAAGCTTATAATTATAATCAGCTATACCTGCTAGGCTGAAACTCGAGCTTCGGAAGTTCGAACAAGCGAGTCCCTGCGGAGCAGGAGTGGCCTTGGGTCTTGGGGCTTCAAGGCGTGAGGGTGGCAGCTCTTTGTTTTTAAATTGGGGCCCGCAACCGCGCGCGGTTACGGGGGAGGGGGGAGGACAAATAGGGGGTCCACTCGGCAAGGGTACCCACTCAAGTGAGAGGGTACAGAATTGTGCTGCAAGGGTACAGATATCAATGCGGGGCCCAATCGGCCGCAGTTGTACCGAGTACAGTCCCCGAGAGGCCCATTGGTCGTTTCAGCCGAATGAAAACGACTTTCGGGCAAGTTTCGAATTTCGGCGCTTTTTAAAAAAACTTTGGAGGTGGTTAATAATTATCTATGAATCATTCGAATGTAATTCGCAGTAATAAGGCTCTGTCTAAATTGTTTATTTTGATAATCTTTAAACTAACGCATCAAGTATATTCAAAACCCACCTCGTGGCACACAACGACTCTGTCTCATACAAATTTGCTGGCCGGCCACGTGGCGCTACGTTAATTTGGAAACTATTTCCTAGCGAATGAGGTACGGTCTCTTGAAAATAATAATTTTCAAATTTCGACTTGGAAGGCCAATGTGATTTGCGCTTTCTATTTTTTTCCGGGAAAATGCTTTTCTGTGCTTTTCGACGTGCTGTTACTGCCCATTAGAGGCCTCTCATAGGAAAACGGGCCGGACCATCGTGCTCCCCAGGGTCTAAAATGGGGTAGTAGGTGTCCTCAAATATACGAATTTCGCTTTCTAAAATTTGTGACAAGATACCAACAGACCTAAGGGCCTCTCCTTTCCCCAAGGCCGATCTGCAGGCCTAGCGCTAGCTGCAGGCCCAGCTGCAGGCAGGTGCCAGGGGTCTGGGTTGGGGGTACGTCTTCGCCGCCGGTTCGCTTCGCAGCGGCGCGCCGATCGGGTTTCGAGACTTCGCGCGCAGCGCGGAAACGAAACGTAGGGGCACCTTTCATCGGCGAAAACCGTAGCGGCGCCGCTCCGATGACGATCGCGGTGGTGCGCGGTGCGCTCGTCCTGGCTCATTCGCCTAGCCTAGCCTTCCTGGCTCGTTCGCCTACCTGGCCGGCCGTCGTCCTCCGCTCCGCTCCGTCAGCCCGGCGGCTGGGGCGGGCGTTGTCGGGCGCGCCTAGGCCATGTCGGTCTGCCCTTCCGCCTGCGCTGCCGCGCGCGCCCTTCTCCGCGTTTGACGTCGCGGTTGCAGGGCGGGCGCCCGCCGGACAAGGGCGCCCGATCGCCGGGCTCCGATCCCGATCCTGACGCCGACACATGTGGCGTGTGCGGGTGAGGGCGCTCGCCTCTTCCCGCGTGGGGGTTGGGTTCGATCCCGGGGTCATGCAGGAATGCGTCCGGTGGCCACTGGATCCAGTGCGAAGGCGCGTGCAAGGGCTGGTTTCACTGCAGGTGCGTCTCCCTGCGCGTTGACGTTTGCCCGGCCCGGCGCGCGCCCGGTCTCTGACTGTCCTCAAAAAAGGTGCGTTAGAGTCTCGGCGAGGGGGGCGGAAGCCATCGAGAGCTGGGTGTGCCCGAAGTGCGGCGAGCTTCCAGCCCGAGCGCCCGTGAGTGCCCCCCCGCGCCCGACCGCCCGCTCCCCCTCGCCCTCCGATCTCACGCGCTTCGTGCGCAGGCTCCCGATGCTGCAGTTGGAGCCGCTCGGGGTGCGCAGGCGAGCTCCTCGAGCTCCGGCCAGCGGGGGGCGGCGGCGAGCACCTCTGAGGGGGGCAAGCGGCCCCTCTCGCCCGCGGCGCCGGGCCCCTCCGACGTCGACCAGAAAAGGTCCCGTCGGGGCCGGGCCGAAGGCGGTCGGGGCAAGCGGGGGGGCCCGCATGGCGCCCCCGCCGCCGGCGCCGATGATAAACGGGCTCGGCGGGGCGGCGGCGGCGGCGGCGGCGGCGGCGGAGGAGGAGGAGGTGGCGGCGGCGGCGGCGGAGCGGCGGCGGCGGAGGTGGCGGCGGCGGGGGGTCGGCGCGAGGGGCGCCGGCTGCGGCGGTTGCAGCGGGCCGATCCCCGCCAACGGGGACGGCGCCGTGCGCTGTGCGGGGCCGCGCGGGCGCGGACGCTGCGGCGCCGCCCACCACGAGTGTTGCCGCGATCTGGCTCCGTTCAAGGGCGTCGTTGAGCTCCAGCAGCCGGGGCGCTGGCGGGCCCAGCTCGCCGTACCTGGAGAATCGCAGCCGGCGGTCAGCGATGGTCACCTTTCGCCCGTCGCGGCGGCCAAGGCGTACGACCGCATGGTCATCGCCCTGATCGGCCCCGAGCGGGCCAAGGAGGAGGGCCGCACGAACTTCCCGCCGTCCGTCTACCTCTGCGAGCCGTTCTTCCGGAACCCTTGGAAGCCGCCGTTGGATGCCAGGGTGCGCAGAGGGGCGCGCGCGGGTCCCCTTTAGGGTCCCGTTCAACCCCCGCCCTCTCCTCGCCCCCAGGCCAGGCTGCAAGAGGTCCTCGATGCCGTCGCTGCGCTGGACGCGGAGCGGGCGCGGGGAGAGGAGGAGGCGGTGAAGCGGCGGGCCAAGGCGAGGGGCGACAAGGCGAGGCGGGCGGCGGAGAGGGAGGCCAAGGCGGAGGCGCGGGGGGCGGGGCGGGGCTCCAACGACGGCGCCCCGCATGACAAGTACAGGGGCGTCAGGCGCTACGCGGAGGTCTCCAGGGTCTACTCCTGGAGGGCTGAGCACGAGTTCATGGGCCTCACGGTGCTCGCGCCCCCCCTCTCGAGCTCGCATCCTCCCCCGCCGCTGCTGACCTCGGCCCCCCCCCCCCCCCCCGCGCAGCTGCACCTCGGAACCTTTGGGGCGCCCGTCTCCGCCGCGCGGGCCGTCGATCGCGCGGTCATCGTCCTGCGCGGTGCCGAGGAGGCGAGCTCGAGGGGGCTCACCAACTTCCCCGTCGCCGGCTACCTCTGCGAGCCCTCCCTGCGGAGGCTCCTCGCCCCAAAGGGGCCCGCCATCGGCTCCCGCCACCCCGACATCGTCGCGGCGCGCGCCGGCGGGGGCGGGGGCGGCGGTCCTCCGACGGAGGGCGTCGTGGTGCGTCCCCTCCCTCCCTCCCCTTCTCAGGGGTCCCGGCGGGTCGTGATTCCTTCGTGATTCCTTTCGCAGCGCGCGGTGCAGGCGGCCGTCGGCGCCCTCCTCGCCGCGAGGCGGCCGGGCGGGGGCGAGAGGGGCCGCTGGTACTGCCCCTGCTGCCGCCTGGACGCCGGCGCTGCGGCCGTCGCCGCATACATGCGGACGAAGTACAGGCTGTGCGCGCCTCTCGCCCCCGCCCCCCCTCCGCCGCGCCCGCCCGCTCTCCGTCTGACCGACCGCGCGCCTTCCCCCTGCGGCAGGCGTTTCAAGGCGGAGCACGTGCAGCCCCACATCGCGGCGGCCGCGGAGCGCACGGGCTACTTCTGGGAGCTGCTGCGCGCCGCGAAGCCCGCCCTCGAGTTCTACGCCAGGGGGGGTCTCCGCGTGAAGCAGGCCTCGGAATCCGTGCGCCCCCCCCCCCCTCCCCCGTACCCCTGTCTCGTCCCTTCACTCCTTCGAACCCCTGACTCCTTCGAACGGGCGCAGCTCTACCGCCCCGTCAAGCCCCCCCCACCCTCCTCGAGCCCTCCCTCCCCCTCAAGCTCTCCCGGGCCAGACCCCCCCGGCCCCCCCCGGCTGAAGGTCGTGAAATCCGAGGGGTGGGATCCCCTCACGAGGCGCCGCTTCGGCGACGGCGCGAGGCACGGCGTCAAGATGTACAGGACGGATCCGCTGGCGGGGTGGGAGAGCGTGCGGGGCGCCGTCGAGAGCTGCAGTGCGCGGACGTACCCCCCCTCCGACTCCGCGACCCCCTCCTCCCCTCCCCAAAGCCTCACCCTGCACCCCCTCCCTCGCCCCAGTTGAAGAGGAGGCGAGGGCGGAGGCTGCCCGGAGCGCGGAGGAGCGGGAGGAGGAGCGGAGGGCGGCGGAGGCCGCGGGCGTGTCGAAGGCGGAGCTGAAGAGGCGGGAGGCGGCGAGAGCGAAGGCCGAGGCGGCCGAGGCGGCCGAGGCGGCGAAGCCGCGCCTGGCGACGCTCGTGTACGTCCTCCGGCGCTGCTGCCTCGAGGGCGAGACGAGGGACCGGATCTGGCGGGAGATCGTGGCGGCCGCCATCGTCTACAACGCCTGCATCGGCCTCATCAAGCTCCACCGCTGGGTGCGTGCCGGACCCTGCCCGCTCAGGCGCGTTGCTGACGCCCCGGCGCGCGCGCTTCGCCGCCCCTGGCCCCCAGATCGTCGACGACCTGAGCCAGAATGCAGCGCGCAACCTGCTGCATCGTGCCTTCGCCAACGTGCACACCTACACCGGCGACCGCGCGGCCCCTCGGCGCGCTGCCTCGGAGGGGTTGTCCGAGGCGTGGGCGGGGCTGGCCGAGGAGGTGACGGAGGAGGGCCACTACGACCTCGTCATCGCGGGGCGGGGGGCGATGCTCGCCGAGCTGGGCCCCGAGGAGAGGCGCTGCTTCCACGGGGCGCTCATGCACACGCGGGAGGCGGCGGCGGACGACGCGCTGCAGGCGGCGAGGGAGCAGATCGCGCGGGGCAAGCCGCTCAAGAACCTCAAGTGCGGGGATGCCCACTCCCTCACCCCTGAAACCGATTCCCCCCTTAATGTTCTCGCGCGCAGGGATCGCAGCCTGCGGAGGCGGCAGTGCTCCGTCGTCGTCAAGTCGGGCGACTACAACAGGGGTCTCGGGGCCCACTGGGGCTTCCTCAAGATGCTCCCCACGCACGACGGGCCCCTGCCGTCCGCGATCGAGCACGACGCGCGGCTCGTCCTGAAGCCGAGCGGGAGCGTGTGGTGCGTGTCAACTTCCCACTCCTTCCCAAACCCCTCCTTTCGCTTCGCTCTCGTTGAGCGTGGGGAGCGTCGCAGGTTCTGCATCCCCGTCGAGATGGAGAAGGCGCGCGCGGCCCGCACGACGAGGGTCATGGCGCGGACCTTGCCGGCGGAGGGCGACTGCGAGGCGAAGACGACGGTGGCCCGCACCGTGCCGGCGACCTCTCGCCGGCGGAGCCCCAGGGACCCGGCGGGCGACGGGGGCGACCGCGAGTCCGAGCTGGCCCGCGAGGCCTGGCTGGAGCTCCGCGGCAAGTCCCTCGTCGCCGTCGACCCGGGCTCCCGCAAGCACATCTCCTGCTTCTGCCCGGACGGGCGGGCCTTCGAGGTGCGGTGGTCTCGCCTTCTCCCCCTTTGTCGTCCATCCGACGACGCCCCTCCCCCGCGCAGTTCGGTGCTGGTCTGTCTCACGCACGGGAGCCCGCACTGAGGCGGGCGGCGGCGCTCATGGCCAAGTCGGAGCTGAAGCCGGGCCCCGCTGCGTGCGCCCCCCCTCCCTCCTTCCTCCCTCCCTCCCTCCGCGCTCCCTCCCTCCCTCAATCGGTTTGCCAGGGGCGGGTCGGCCCCGCTCAGCGCTCGCACGCGCCGCCGGCTGCGGAAGAAGGCGCTCCGGTTGATCGAGCACGAGCGCAACGTGGGGCTGGACGCCCTGCGCGTCATCGCGCGGTGCGCCCCCCTGAGTGCTGCAGCCTCTGCGTGGCCTCTGCGGTTGACACCCCCCTCAGGTTCCTCGTGGAGAACTTCGACTACATCATCATCCCGGAGTTCCGCACGAGCGAGATGGTGCGCTAGCGCGATCGGCGTCGGCCCTCCGTAGGCAATGGGCGGCAGGTCCGGCGCAAGGGGCGGATTCTCGGGGCCGCCGCTGCGCGCCAGCTGCTCTACTGCCGCCACTATGAGTGAGAGCGGCTGATTCTGGTTCTGGTTCGGGGGGGCTCACTGCTCGCCCGTCGCCCTCCACAGGTTCCGCTGCATCCTGCAGCAGGCCGCCCTGCACCGCCCGGAGTGCACGGTGCTCCTCGTCTCCGAGCACTACACCTCCAAGACCTGCGGGGCGTGCGGGTGTCTCCACACGGAGCTCGGCGCGGACGAGACGTTCCGCTGCCCGAGCTGCCCGGCGGAGATGGACCGGGACCTCCAGGCCGCCAGGTGAGTGAATTGACTAGTCGTGGCAACCTCCGCTAGAATCGTAATCGCAACCTCCGCTATAGCTGAACCAGTAGAATCGTAATCGCAACCTCCGCTCCTTAAATCGTAATCGCAACCTCCTTAAATCGCGATCGTAATCGCAACCTCCGCTAGAATCGTAATCGCAACCTCTGCTAGAATCGCAATTGAATCGTAATCGCAACCTCCGCTATATCTGAACCAGTAGAATCGTAATCGCAACCTCCGCTCCTTAAATCGTAATCGCAACCTGACCGTCTGTAATCGCAGGAACATCCTCCTGAGGTTCCTCTCGGGCGTGGACGCGGGGCTCCGCCTCAAGCCCCTTCTGCTGGCCGGCTCCGGCCCGCTGCGGGCCGCCCCTGCGGCCGCCCCCGCCCCCCAAGCTGCGGCGCAGTCCGCGTCGATCGCTGCTCGTAGGCAGCTCGCTACGCCGGCCTCGTCGTCGTAGTTTGGGCAGGATAGGGGGACCGCGTACCCCCCTACAGCGGGCCCTGCCTGCGTTGCTCGCAGGCTTGTCGCCCCCGTAGGTAGCACAGACCCAGCTCAAGCTCCTGCGATGTCCGCAGCTAGCATGCCTGTGTTATCAATGCGCTGCTCGAGAGATGCATACCCCCTTCGAAACACTTCTGCGTCCGTGTACCCCCAATGGTGACGGTGACGCAGCGAACCAATTGGACCAAATTTTCACCGAACAGACTGTGGTAAACCTGAACAGATCATGATCGGTTGGGGTTGGGTCAAGTAAAGCCGTTTGAACTTACGGAGCTCGCAGCTTTATCCTCCACGCGTCTCAGCCGCGTCTGCAAGCAGGTCGATCCAGCAAAAACTGCAAGTCTGCAAAGCGTTGCTCCCTGCGGCGAGGCGTCCTCTCTTCGAAGGCTTGCCCAGCACCCCCCACGCGTACGGTGCGCCGAACTGGCTACGTCCAGACCCGATATCCGACAGGCCGACGCCCGATGCGCTGTGACGCGGGCCCTCTTTGGTCGCGCCGTCGAGCGAAGAGCACGTCCGGCACACGAGCACTCCTTCCCTGACACGTCTCCTTCGTCGCAGATCCGTCAGCGCCCGCTCCTCGCCCCGGACCACCAGGTCAGTTGCAGCCGCCCATTTGGGCGCGTCCGCGCGCCTCTCCGGTCTTTCCGCCGACGACCGGCGCAGACCTCAAGGCACCCGTATATTTGAAGTGCAGCAGAAACAGCGCGGCGAGATGGCCACCGCAGTGCCGCCCGTTACTGTGAACAACGAGCCGGTCAAGGCTCCCGCGTCCGGCGAGTCCCTCACGGCGACTGGCAGCAGCCCGCCGCCCCAGAAGCTCGTGCGTCGCTGCGCTGTCGACGTCGACGCCCGCCGCGTCGACGGGCCCGCGCCTGCGGGGTTCGCTGACAGGAGCCGGGGCCCGGCCTTGGCGCGTGCGCAGGTCACGAGCGTGCCGACGGTGCAGGCGCTCAAGGACGTCTTCCGCTCCGTCCCGCTCCCCGTGACCGTCGTCGCCGTCGCCGCCACGCCCGAGTCCCACAACATGCCCTTCGGGTGCGCTCCGGGCGCGCCCTCGCCTCGCGATCGCCTCCCGGCGGGCGGGGCCAACGGGCGGGGCAGGATGACGGCGAACTCGGTGGCTGCCTGCTCGATGGAGCCGCCCCGCATCTCCCTCAACATCATGAAGGCCCGCCCCGCGCCCGCGCCCCGCCCCCCCGCGCCACGACTCGAGGCGGCACGCGCAGGGCTCGATGATGCACAAGCTCATGTGCGAGGTCCCCGAGGAGCGCCGCCTCCCCTTCGTCGTCCACGTCCTCGCCCCCGAGCAGGAGGCCCTCGCCGGCAAATTCGCCTGTCCGCCCCCGCCCGCCCGCCCCGCTCCGACCCGCCCGCCGCTCACGCGCGTCCTGCGCCGGCGCAGTCCACAAGCCGGGGGAGCCTTCGCAGTTCGACGCGGTGCCGCACGAGCTGGACCCCGAGACGGGGGTGCCGATGCTCTCGGAGGCGTGGTCCCTCTTCAAGTGCACCCTCCTCCGCGTCATCGACGCCGGCGACCACTCCCTCGTCGTCGCCGACGTCACCAAAACCATCCGCGCCCAGTCCCGCTCCCCCGTGCCCCACGCCTTCCCCGCCATCTGGCACGCCGGCCACACCCAGGAGCCCACGGCCGTGTGCGGGGCGGCCCCCAAGCCGCTGCCGCAGGTGGAGTGCGGGTTCGCGACGGTGGCGCACCGGCTGCCGCGGCCGGCGGTGGCGATCACGACGCAGGAGGCGTGCGCGATGTCGGACGCCTTCCGCCTCCTCTCCCTCACCCCGCCCCTCTTCTCCTTCACCATCAAGAAGAGCAACGCCACGCACGAGTCCCTCGCCCAGGCCGGCGCCCCCTTCCTCCTCCGCATGCTCGGCGGCGCCAAGGGCATGGGCGGCTCCCTCGCGGACGCCTCGTGCCGCGTGCTCGAGGCGCACGACGTCGGCGACGCCTCGCTCATCGTCTCCGAGCCGATGCTCCTCTCCACCATGGCCCCCACCCCCGCCGACCGGGCCGCCGGGGCCATGATGGCCTACGGCCACCGCGACACGCCCAACTTCTGCTCCGCGAGCCCCACGCCCCCGGCCCCCGCCGCCCCCGCCCCCGCCCCCGCTCCGCCCGCCACCCAGCAGCCGGCCGCCCCCACCGCCTCCGCCTGAGCTCCTCGCCAATCTCTCGCCGGCGGCCGGCGCCCGACCCTCCGCTGTATGTATGTATTTCCGCAGTTTTTCCGCCCTAGCCTTCGAAGCCATCACGCAGTATCATATGCTTTTATGAAAAGTACCCAGCCTGGCAGCGCCAGCGCAGGCGGATGTAGAGGCGTCCTTTCTTTTCGAAGAGCGCTGCAGTTGTTCAACATTGAACATTCGTATTCATTATTAGCACCCCGGCCCGCAGAATATTAATACCGAATTTGGAAAGCACGCTAATATTGACCGTTATGTAGTTTATAACCCCTAGGCTTGTGAAAGCTCTCTATAGCTAGTTCTTTTTCGCAGCAGTAGCAACTGTAAGACGCAGTGCACCAACTGCGCTTGTCATTCATAGTTGCCAGTGAATGTGAGATGTCAATAGTGTCATTCCAATGGATTCGAATTCGCGACCCGCGCAAGCGCTGTCAGGCTTGACTCAGTGAGGCCGGCGGCCTGCAGCTGGCCAGTCACTGAGTGGGTGGCAGGAGGCGCCGCCGCCGCCTCCGCGCCAGTGTCCATTACAATCGGGATGGCAGTCTAGATCTGCCGGCATGTTCACGCCGGGTGCGCCGGCTGGAAGGGCCGCAGGGGCGACGAGCTCGAGGGGCAGGGCGGGGCGCGTGCCGGCCCCTGCGGAGCTGCCGCCGGGGCAGAGGCGAAGGGGAGGCGAGGCGGGGCGGTGGGGAGGGCGCGGCGCCGGGCCCGGGGATCAGTCGTCGGAGTGCTGGCGGCAGCCGGCGCCGGTGAAGTGCGCCGCCGTCCGCTGCACCCGCGCCCCGCACGTGTAGCAGTACCCTGCCCCCCACGCCCCTTAGCGCCCGGCCGGAAGGCGGGTGCGGAGCGGGGCGGGGGGGCGGGCCGTGGCGGCAGTAGAGGCAGCGGATGTGGTTGTTCTGGTCGACCTTCGGATTGAAGCGGTTGCAGACGGGGCAGACGCGGCCGCGCGGCAGCTGGTCGCCCCGCCGCGGCACCCCCACGTTCATGATCGCCCGGTTCTGCGCTCACCCAGAGCGTCGGCGCCGGCAGCCGCGCCGCCGGCCAAGGGGCGCGCGGGGGGCGGCGCGCGGGGCGGGGCACCATGGCGTTCATCTGGGCGTTCCAGCCTGCGCGGAGGGCGGCCGGTCGGGGGCCGCTGGGGCGAGAGCAGCGCGGGGCGGGGCGGGGCGGAGCGGGCGCACGGTTGATCTCCTCCTGGTCGAACATAACGCACGAGCCTGGGGAAGGGAGAATCGCGTCCGGGAGCGGGGCGGGAAGGGAGAGTCGCGGTCGCCGGCCCCCGCACCGTCCCCGAAGTGATCGTAGCCGTCGATGATCTGGTTGCACTTCCTGCGCCCGAGCCGCTCGGCCGGCGGGATGGGGCGGGGCGGGCGGGGCAATGCGGGCGGGGCGCGCCAGCAGAAGAACTTGTTGCAGTTGAAGCAGGTCATCTTGTTACAGCCCTCGGTCTTCTCGATCGGCTGCGGGGGCCTCGGCGGGGGCGGCGGGGCGGGGCGGGGCGGGCGGGCGCGGGGCGCGGGGCGCACGAACTGGCAGTTGGGGCACTGGCGGACGCCGATCTGGGCCATGTACTTGCGCGTGCTGGGCGGCGCGTGAGGCGGGGCGGCTCGGGCGGGGCCGGGGCGGGCGGGCGGGGCGGACAGGAGCTCTTGGTAGAGTGCGAGCTCGCGCCGCCGCTGCTCCGCCGCGTCCTTCCCCACCGCCGACGCCCTGCGCGCCCCCGCTCACGCCTGCGCGGCGGCCAAGGCGGGGCGGGGCGCGGCGCACCCTCCTTGCGGCGGCGCTCGACGGCGGCGAGGCGCTGCTCCGTGCTCATGCACGCCCCCGCGTGCCACGCTGCCCGCCACCTCAGAGGGGCCCCAGCGGCCCCGCGGGGCGGGGCGGGGCGCGCCGTCGTGGCAGAGGGTGCAGAAGGCGAAGAAGCAGCGCGTGCAGCGGCCGCTGTTCCCCGTCTCCTCGATCACGGGCGTCCGCGTGCCCTGCTCCTCGCAGCGGGGGCAGTAGACCTGTGTGGGCCCCGTCGCGCCGGCGAGCGGGGATCGCGGCGGCGAGCAGGGGCGGGCGGCGGGGGCGCGCCATGTCGCCGAGGGCGTCGATGGTCTTCTCCAGCATCACCTGCCGCCCCGCCCCCCGCCCCCTCAGCCCGAGCCCCAGCGGTTCGGGCGGGGCCGGCGGGGCCGGCGGGGCGCGCCTCCTCGTACTTGGCGAAGGTGGCGCCGTCCACGAGCGCCTTCACCATCCACGGCGGCAGCGGCTCCCGGCACTGCACCCCCGCCCAGCCCCGCCCGCTCGCCCGCTGGGGACGGAGAGGGGCGGGGGAGGGTCCACCTTGCCCTCCGGGTCGGGGCAGCGGAGCTTGAACACGGCGCTCTCCTGCGCGCCGCGCGGTGGGCGAGCGGGCGAGCCGGCGAGCGGCCGGGGCGCGCACGCCGATGAAGAGGTTGCAGAGGTGGGCGAGGCAGTCGTTGCAGGCGACGTGCCGGCACGGCAGCCGCTTGCACACCCGCCCGGGCTTCTCCTCCATGCACACTGCCGGCACCGGCGAGTCAGGGGCGGGGCGGGGCTCGGGGGGTGGCGGGGGCCGGGGACCGGGGCAGCGCTGCTCGACGCGCTCGAAGAGGGCGTTCTCGCGCTCGACGCTGTGGCGCAGCAGCTGCAGCATCGCCGCCTGCACGCTGCCCCCGCACTCGCTGTCCACCCGCTCGTCGTCCTCCTCCCCGTCCCCCTCCGGCGCTGCCGCGATGCGGAGCAGGATCTCCGCGGGGCGCGCGTCGAGGAAGGCGAGGGACTCGGACTTGAGCCACTCCGCCCACTCGAAGACGACGGGCGCGCCGGGCACGAAGAGCGCGTCCAGCCGCGCCGCGAGCCGCCGCAGGTCGCCCCGCGTCAGCCAGCTTGCGCTCAGCTCCAGCGACGGCGCTGCACCGGCCCCCTCGGCGCACGGCGGCGCGGCGGCGCGCGGAACGCACGGGCGGTCGCCGGGTACTCGGGGCCGAACTCGACCGTGAGGCGGATCTGCGGCGCGGCCGGGGGCCGGTCGGAGGGCGCCGCCGGCTCGCGCGAGGCGCCGGGCGCACGGGGGCGAGGTGCTGCACTGTCAGGATCGCCCCGCTGCTCGCCGTCCTCTCGATGCCCGGCCCGGGCCTCAAGTCGCCCGAAGCGGTCGAGGGACCGGCCCCGGTCGAGGGGCCCGCTTGCGAGGGCCCCGCGCGAGAGGCGAGCGCGTCGCCGGGCACTCGGAGCGTCAGCGGCTTGGATGGATCGCCTCGGTCCACGCTGCAGAGGATCTGCGATCCAGCGTGAGCGCACTCGTGGGGGTGTAGCGCTCCGGCGTGCCTGGAAGCGGAAGGGATCGCCCTCCGACAGCGGGACATAGTCGTCGCCATAGATGCTCTCGAGGACCTGCACTTCGTCGCGCTGCGCCTCTAACGTCTCGGCGGACGCGGGCATCGGTGCGGAGTGCAGTCCGAGTGCAATTGAACAAAACTCGGCCTGTGACACGCGTCTACGGGTACAGCACACACTACGTGTATATGGTACGACTTCGACGCTGTGAACAAAGGGAGTGTCCTGGGGAACGGAGCCCCTCTATCCGGTCTACGCGCTAACCGGCGCCGCACAAGACTGTGGGCGGAAGAGGTTGGTGGTCAACCAACCGGGGGGAGAACTAGCTAGCGCAGCTAATTCATCCTGCGATCGTAATCGTAATCTGCGCGCGAGAGCCACGCGCGCGTACGGAGCGTTAGCGATCCTGGGAGAGCCACGGCCACGGCCGTCGCACCTCGCGAGCTCGATCGAGGATGACAGCGCCCGAGGACGCAGCGCCGGCGCCACGCACCGGCGCCGCCGAGCTGCATGCGCAGCTGCCTTCGCCCAACGCAGAATGCCGAGCTCGCACTCCTTGCGCACGCTTTTAAACGCGCTGAAACGCAACCGCCGCGCGCTGAAACGCAACCGCCGCGCGCTGAAACGCAACCGCCGCGCGCTGATCATGAAACGCAACCGCCGCGCGCTGATCATGAAACGCAACCGCCACCCTGTAGCTTTTATTGTTTGATTGTCCTGTACCCTGTGTGCATGCCGACCGCGGCCGGATCATCCGAGTGCAGCGGAGGTAGCGGTGCGGAGTGCAGTCCGAGTGCAGCGGAGTGCTCGCCGGGGGGATACACCGATTCGGAGCTCATCACAGATCGGCTCGCCTCGGACAAAACGACACTACGCGGCAGCGGAATCAGCGTGCGGCACTGCAACTCAGCATGAGCATCGTCGAGCGGCGCGGCCGCGCCCCGGCCTTCGCTGCGTGCCCCGTTCCGGCGCCGGCCGCGCTTCGGGCGCCGGCCGCCGTGAGCCATGCTTCCAGCTCGACAGTCCACAGGCCTCTCGCGCTCGCTGCCTCTCGGGCGGCGCCGCGGCGGACGTTCATGTGCACGCCGCCGTCGGCCGTCCGCGTGAGCGGGCTCCGGGCGGCCTGGCTGGGCTCCGCGGACGCCGGACAGTTGCTGCGGAAGCTTCAGCGGCTGCAGGGACGCACGTCGTCGCTCTCGGAGGCCCTGCGCGTCGTCGCGGAGCAGGAGACGACGGAGGCGAAGCCGGCGGCTGCGGCGGACGAGGCGGGCCCGAGCAAGGCCGCCGCGGGGGACGAGGAAGCGCCGAAGGTTCGAACCGGGGCGCCGCGCGCTCCGGCGAGGGGCGAGCGAGCGGGGCGGGCAGGGGCTGCTGGGCGGGCTGGTGCCGGCGCAGGGCTGGGACGTCCCCTGGGAGTTCAACATCATCTTCGCCGTGCGCTCGCCGCCCCGCCCCGCCCCACCCGCCGCCGTGTGGAGAGCGAGCGGGCCGGGGGGCGGGGGGCACAGGTGCTGGCGCAGTGGTTCATCTCGTACCTCGCGTGCGGGGCGCTCGTGCTGCCGCTGGCCGTCAAGCAGCTCGGGCTCGACGTCAGCGACCCCCGCGGCCAGTCCCTCTTCCTCCTCGCCAACTACATGACCGAGATGGGGTCCGCCGCCCCCGCCCCTCCGCCCGCCCGCCCGCCCCCCCGCCCGCCGGCCGGCCCCCGGCCGAGGGCGGCTGCAGGCTGGGCTTCTACGTGCTGAACCGCTACCTCGAGCCCTTCTACCCCCTCGAGCAGCGCGACCTCTTCCGCTACACCCCCTCCCCCCAGGCGCCCCCCGCCCCGCCCCCCCCGCCCCCGCCCCCGCACCCGCACCCACTGATGGGGCGCGCGGCGCAGACGATCGGGGCGGGCGTGGTGGGCTTCCTGTGGGCGATCCCCGTCGTGATCCTCGCCTCCTTCGTCAACCAGCAGGTCCTCCACGGGGGCGAGGTGCCGGCCCCTCCCGCGCAGGGCGGGGGCCGCGGGGCCCGACTCGGGGCGGGGCGGGGCGGGGGCAGGTGGAGCTGCAGGCGATCACGGACGTGCTGCTGAAGGCGCAGGACGACCCGCTCTCCGTCGCCATCTTCCTCTTCACCGTCGCCTTCCTGGCGCCCGTCTGGGAGGAGACCATGTTCCGCGGCTTCCTCCTCACCAGGCACGCCCCGCCCGCCCGCCCCCGCCCCCGCCCCCGCCCCCGCTCCAGCTCGGGCCCGCGTGTGAGGCGGGGCGCACGCAGCCTGACGAAGTACATGCCGACCTGGGGCGCCATCGGCGTCTCCGGGTGCCCCCCGCCCCGCTCGTCCCGCCCCGCCGGCGCGCCTCTGAGGCGGGGCGGGGCGGGGGCGGGGGGGCAGGGTGGTGTTCGCGGGGGCGCACCTGAGCGCGCAGCACATGATCCCGCTGACGGCCCTCGGCTGGGTCCTCGGCCTCGTCTACACCAGGACCCGCAGGCCCGCCCGCCCCGCCCCCCGCCCTCGCGGGGTCTGAGGGTGCGGGGCGGGTCGCAGCCTGGCGACGTCGATCACGCTGCACGCGATGTGGAACTCGATCACCGTCGCCGCCCTCCTCGCCGGCCTCGGCGACCTCTAGGCCCCCGCCCCCGCCCCCGCCCCGCGCCGACCCTGCACCCCCCGGCCCCGCCCCGCCCCCGCCCCCGCCTGCGCCCTCGTCGCGCTGTACTACGGTATGTGTTTGCGGCCTCGGAGACCAAGCGTAGTACCCGAGCTTAGTACCCGAGCTCTTATTGTATGACCCGAGTCGGCGGCCCTTTTGTATGGCAGTAACCAGACCATTTGGCGAGCCTCGGAGACCATGCCATGATCATCGGATGCCCGTGAAGGATGATGCACATGTACTGCAGCCGGCCATGGCAGCCCGATCGCGACTCGCGATCGGCGAGCTGCAAGGCCGCCGGGCTCAGCGGCTTCGAAGTACCATACTATGATATGCATGTGCCCGACCGTCGGACCCAGCCTGGCATGCCTTGTGAAACACTGATCGATATCATGAGCACTGGTCGACGTCAGCCTCGTGATAAGGTTGGCAGCTGCAGACTCTGGACTCGAGCTCTGAGAATTAATATTCCTTGGCCTCATTCTCAAGTAGCCATGGCCCCTCGGGCTGCCGCGGAGGACCATTCAAGTGGTTCACGTAACCGTTGAACTGCAACCGTAACACCGCATACTGTTAACCACATGGCCCGGCCATGGGCTCCACGTGCATTTGCCAACTTGCATTTTCATCGCAGAACCGTGTGTGACACTGTGAAATTAAATGTACAGGGAAAGAAGCTTGAGATATGTACATGTGATCATGAGTTGCGAGAAAGAAATGGTTCAATCGGAGGTCGAGCGCTCGTCGCAGGCCCGAGGGTCGAGCCCTCACGCGTGCGCGGGGGGCGGCAGGGCGGTCAGTGCTTGAGCTTGCTGAAGATGTCGTCGGGGTAGATGGCGACCTTCAGGCAGCCGTCCACCTGGTTCGCGAACACCTGCCCCCGCCCCCGCCCCCGCAGTCGGGCGGCCGGCGGGGGCGGGCGGGGCGGGGCCGGGGGCGGGGACGGACGCGGTAGGCCTCCTCGATGTTGGAGAGGGCGAAGCGGTGCGTCACGAGCGCCATCACGTCCGCGCGCTTCGCCTCGATCACCGACATCAGCCTGCCCCGCCCCGCCCCGCCCCGCGTGAGGATGAGACCGGCGGGCGATCGCGCGGCGCGGGGCGGGCGGACCGGCGCATGCGCTCCTTGCCGCCGGGGCAGAGGGAGGCGACGATGGTGTGGTCGCCGATGCCGCACGCGAAGTCTTGCAGGCCCAGCTGCGCCCCTCTCAGCGCCGGCGGCGGGGCGGCGGGGCGGGGCGGGGCGGGCGGTGAGGTCGGTGGAGTAGACGCCGAGGGAGGCCATGCGACCTGCCGGCTTCAGCACCTTCATCCCGTTCGCGAACGTCCCCTGCCCGCCGAGCTGAAGCGAGGCCGGCGGGGGCGCGGGGAGCGGGGCGGGGCGGGGGGCGGGCCTGGGCGCCGAAGGCCTCGACGGCGACGTCGACGCCGTGCTCCTCCGTCAGCCGCTTGATCTCCGCCACCGGCTCGTGCGTCTTGTAGTTCACCACTGCCCGCCCCGCCCCGCCAGCCCACGCCGCCGTCGACGTCGGAGGCAGGCGGGGGCGGGGGCGGGGTGTGGGTGGCGGGGGCGCACCGAGGTCGGCGCCCATCTTCTTGGCGAGCTCGAGGCGCGTCGGGTTCGAGCCGACCCCGATACTGCCCCCTGCGCGTCAGCCCCGGGCCGGGGCGCTGGGCGCTGGGCGGGGGCGGGCGGGGCGGACATCTTGGTGGCGCCCATGAGCTTGGCGCCGAGGGTGGCGCAGAGGCCGATGGGCCCCTGCGCGAAGACCGCCACCGAGTCCCCGATCTTGACCTTGGCCGCCTCCGGGCCCGAGAAGCCCGTGCTCATGATGTCTGCCCCGCCCCCTCAGCGGCGGGGCTGGGGCGGGGCGAGGGCCGGGGCCGGGGCGGGGGCGGGCTCGCCGGGGCACATGAGGACCTGCTCGTCGGTCAGGGAGTCCGGGATGGGGCACATGTTGTACATCGCCGACGGCACGATCATGTACTCCGCCTGCGCGGCACCCGTCAGGCCCCGCGGCGGAGGGCCGGGCCGGGGCGATGGAGTTGGAGGGGCGGGGGGCGCCTGGGAGCCGTCGATGGAGTTGCCGAGCTTCCAGCCGCCGGCGTTGTGGCCGCCGCACTGCGCAGGGTGGCCCTCCTGGCACGTCCCGCAGTACCCGCACGGCCTGCCCGCCCGTCAGGCATCCAGCCTGGCAGCGCGAGGGGGGGGGCTCGCGGCGGGCGCACGTGATGGCGCCGACGACGACGCGCTGGCCCACCTGGTAGCCCTCCACCCCGGGGCCCAGCTTCGCCACGACGCCCACCGGCTCGCTGCGCCCCGCCGGCGAGTCGGTGTGCGCAAGCGGGGCCGGCGCGGGGCCGGCGGGGCGGCGGGGGCGCGCACTGGCCGAGGGTGCGACCTGCCTGGATCCAGTCGATCTCCCCCTTCATGATGTGCACGTCTGCAGCGCCCCCGCCGCGACCCGTCAGCGCCCGGCCGGCCGGCCGCGGTGACTGTGCGCGAGAGCTCGAGCGCTAGCCGTCGACGTCCTGGCTTGGCGCCGGCGGTTTCGGCAGCGCACCAGTGCCGCAGATCTGACGGTGCGGGGACATCAACGTGTGTGAGACGGCGCGGCGGCGAGCGCGGGCGGCGCACGGTCGTGCATGTGATCTTGATAAGCGCCTCGCCGGCCTTCGGCTCGGGCACCTGTGTCGCCCACGTGCATCAGCACAGTGCCGGACGCGGGATCGATCGAACGCGAGGCACGCATGCGCACGGGCTTCTTGACCAGACCGATCTTTCCCTTGCCTGCGCATATATATGCATGCGGGGGAGGCGGATCGGAGGCGCGCATGTGGCTATCGCAGCGCGGTCGGTGCGACGCACCCTGTAGGACGAGGGCGGTCATCTCCTTCGGGATTGGCATCGCGCCGACCGTCATCTTCTCAAGCTTCACCTCCGAGGCTCGTCGACGTCCGCTGGTCTTCTTTGCTCCGCGCGCGGCTGCTCTAGATCTTTCGGTCCGGCGACACTCGTGCTCTCTTCAAGGCTTTGACAAGACGAGACTGGTCTAGATCTCGTTCCCTGATGGCCTGGCAAATTGCTGCTGCTGGCGCGATGTTAAGTCTGCAACTGCCGGCCGCACGTCACGGCGTCACGGCGTCACGGACTGACGGGCTCCTCAAATTCGATATTCGTCGTACCGGTACCGTAACGCCGGGCCGCGAGTAATATAATCGCGATCAAATCGCCAAGAGCTTATAATTACAACCAAACCAGACCGCGAACCATGGCGAACGTGGCGCTAGTTGACTGCAGCTAGCGCTGCAGCTGCGAATTTGAGTCATCATGATCAGTGCATGCGCACGTGCGCGTGAAGACCAGATTTAGACCACTCCTTCGAATTCGATCGCGAATTGCCAAGTTGCGATTGAAAATCGAATTTGCTAGCTTCCCCCAGTTGCATGCGCAGGGCCCAGACCAGACCAGAACTGCTTCCCCCTGGCCCCTCAAATTGCTGGCTTCAACCAACTATAACTTATAATGAAATTAAAATTGAAAAATTGAACGGATTTCGAGCTTCTGCAGTTGCGCTACTCCGCGTTGCCAAGTTGCGCCGCGCGCAGGGGGCGGGCTCAGGGGGCGAGCTCAGGGCGCGGGGGCGGTGAGGATGGTCTTGCCACGGGGGCGGGCGGGGCGGGGCGGGCGGCTCGGCGAGGGCCTCGGGGAAGCGGTCGAGGGGCACGCGGGGGCCCACAGGCGGCACCATCGCCCCCGACGCCACCAGCGCCCCCACCTGCCCCGCCCCGCCCCGCCTCAGACCCCGGGCAAGCGGGGCCGGCGTGCGGGGCGGGCCCTGCGGAGGAGGTCGAGCCGCTCGGCCGGCGCCATGCGGCCCACGCGCGCCGTGCGCCAGAAGCCAGAGACTGGCCCCGCGCCCCCGGCCCCCGGAGGCGGCTTCAGCGCGGGCCGGGCCGGGGCGGCCGCGGGGCGGGGGGCGGGGGGGCGCCTGAGGACTCGCGGTAGACGAGGAGGGCGCCGTCGAGCTGCACCGCCTCGCCCGACATGCGCCCGTAGCACAGCATCCGCCCGAAGCCGCCCAGCGCCCGCGCCACCTGCCCGCCCCTGCCCGTCGGCCTCGCCCCCGGGGGCGGCGGCGCGGGCGGGGCGGGCCTGGCTGCCGATGGCCCCCCGACCCCGTCCACCGCCATTGTCACGCCCTGCCCAGGCGCGCCCGTCAGCGGCCCCGCGTGGCGGCGCCCGGCGCGGGGCGCGGCGGCGGCGCGCCTTCCCGCCCGTAATGCGCTTCACCCCCTCGGCGATCGCGCCGGGGCCGTCCGCCGCGCAGATCTGCCAGGTTTCACGGCGGGTCACGGCCCGTCGGGCGGGGCGGGGCGGCGGGGCGGGTGAGGGCGCGCACGACGTCGCTGCCGAAGCTGCGCACGTACGCCTCGTCCTCGCGCGCCCGCACCACCCCGATCGCCCGCACGCCCCTGGCCCCGCCCCGTCAGCCCCAGCCCGCTGCCCCGGGTGCAGGGTGCGGGGAAGGGCCGCGCCGGCTGCGGCAGAGCTGCGCCATGCAGACGCCGACGGCCGACGTGGCGGCGCTCTGCGGGCGGGGGCGGTGGGCGCGGGGCGGGCGCTCGGGCTCGGGGGCGGGCGGGGCGGGGCGGGCCTGGAGGAGGAAGCGCGGCTCGGTCGCCGGCGTGCTCCCCAGCAGCTCTGCCCGCCCCCGCCCCTCGGCCCCGCCCCGAGGCGGTAGCGGAGGCGGGGAGGGGAGCAGGGCGGCGCGCCCTCGAGCATCAGGTAGGCGGTCACTGCGGGGCGGGGCGGGTGAGGCGGAGCGGGGCGGGCGGCGGCCTGCGGGGGCCGGGCGGGCGAGCTGCGGGCGGCGGACCGGGGTTGACGGCGAGCTGGCAGGCGACATCGTCGGGGACTCCCTCCGGCGCCTCCGCGCACTCCTCCGCCCGCACGTTCTCCACCTCCTGCCAGCTCCCTGCCCCGCCGCCCTGCCCCCCAGGCCCGCCCCCCGCGTCGGCGGCGGAGCGCGGCGGCCGGCGGCCGCAGGCCTAGGTGCCGGCGGGACGACCGGCGCACCGGCCGCCCAGGGGCACGACGCGGGCGCCCGGTGCGATGCGGACGCCTTCGCCGACCGCTTCAACGATCCCCACGCCCTCGAAGCCCGCGACCTGCCCTGCCGTCCCCGCCCAGCTCGAGCAGCGTCCTCGCGAGCAAGCGGCGCCGGCGCACCGGGCAAAGACGCGGCGAGGCCGTACTTGCCCTTGACAAACAGCAGGTCCGAGGGGTTGATCGGACGCGCGAGGTAGCGCAGCGTCACCTCGCCTGCACGCGCGGGGGGCTGAGCGCTTAGGTCGCAGAGAGAATTCGAGACGAGAACTAGCTAGTGCTCTTCTATGCGCAGACAGCGACGTATGCGCCGGCGGGCGTCGACGTCGGCGCACCACGCGCGGGCGCGGGCGGCGGAGCTCGCTCCTCGAGGCGGAGCACCTCCGCCGGCTCCCCGCATCGATCGAACACGACAGAGAGGTTCCTCCGCAGCGATGTGGCCGTCGAGGCCGCCCGCGAAGCCGCATGCGCAGGCCACATGGCTCCTGTACTCCCCCCGAGCCTCACTGTGAATCGATCGGCCTCGGTCCCGAGCGCAGCCCTTGGCTTCATTGGCCCATTATCAGTGCGAAAGAGAGGAGCCAGACCAGATCGCTAGCCGCGCGACGGTCCGTCGCCGTCGGCGGCAGCGATATCGATGGCGCTACGCGGCTGGCTGCAGCCGATGGCGGAGGTCGCCGCCAACCTCGCCGTGTTCTGGACGTTCTGGGAGAACGTCGCGCAGACCTGCTGGGTGCGGCGCCGCCCGTCCAAGCGCGCTCGCCCGCCGAGCGCTGCGGCGCAGGTGGAAGGCCCCTCGATGCTGCCCACGCTGAACGAGAACGGCGGCGATCTCGTCCTGTGCGCCGCCGCCGCCGCTGTCAACGCAGCCGCCGCGCGCCTGCAGCTGACCGGGGCGGGGCGGCAGGGTGGACAAGCTAACGCCGCTCGTGGCGCCGTACGAGCGCGGCGACGTCGTCCTCTTCACATCGCCCGTCAACCCGAGTGCGCGCGGCCGCCTCGCAACCTGCGCTGGCCCGCTGCGCTGCGCCGCCTCACTCGGCAACGGCGCCGCAGAGCGCGTCGTCGTGAAGCGCATCGCGCGGAAGGTGCGCGGGGCCACTTCGAGCTCGCTTAGCGCCGCCGCCCTTGTTCGAGCCCCGCCGCAGCAGGGCGACTGGGTGCAGGCCCCCGTGAGCGACTCGGGCGAGACCAAGTGGATCCAGGCGCGCCCGGCGGCCGGCGCGGCGCCTCTGGCGCGCGTGAGCGGGGCCGGCAGGTGCCGATGGGCCACGTGTGGATGCTGGGGGACAACGAGCGCCAGTCGCACGACTCGCGGCACTACGGACCCGTCCCCACCGGCCTCATCCACGGCCGCACCGTCTGCCGCGTGCGCCCGCAGCGCCGAGCCCCCCGTCCCTGAACCCGCCCCGCCCACCCTTGACTCGCCGGCAGCTGCTGCCCTTCTCGCAGTTCGGACCTCTGCAGGGGGGCCCGAGGAAGGACGGGTCCCCGCCTGCCCCCGCCCCGCAAGCGCCAGAGCCCTAGCCCTGGCCATGGGTCGGCCGCTCTTCCCCTCTGTTTCCTATCCCGGCGTTGGCGACGTCAATCACGGGCCGGCCCGGCCTTCCGGTGGCGCGTCGCCAAAATTCGAAGGCGGGCGCATCTTCATCGCACCCTCGCGACTTCAGTCCTGTACCCCGGTTCCTATCCTCGACAATAGGCCGCTTCGGGGGGCGCTTGCGCTCCACACGCGCTCTGGGGGCTCCGGGGGCCGAGCCCACCGCGTTCTGGGGTGGTTCTGCGCCTGCCGCAATGCGCGGCGGGACCGCAGGGGGCCGGGCCTTTGACCGCATTGCCACGCCGTGTACCCCAACTGTGGATAGGATACTTTCGAAGGCGCTCCCGGCGTGAATTCGCAGACGAGGACGCGTTCATCGATGGCGCGCAATCCCAGCACGGGAATGCGTTGTTTGCGGCGCACAGCAGACCGCGGGGCGCCGAAATCGCGAGGAGAAATTGCACCGCCCGGAAGCCCGTCGCTGTAGACGTTTCCTCGGCCAGCTCCGACACTGCTTCTGAGGGGGTACACGTTACTCGAGGACGGGTAAGGGGTAAGGGAGCGTGCAAGGGGGAGGGAGGGGGTACCGGCTCGTTATCGAGGCGACGTTCGGGGAGAAGTGGCGCTGGACCTGTACCCCGGGCCATCAGCGGGGTACGCGAAAAAGGGGGTTCGGCGCACAGTGAGACTCGCCCCGCGAGGGGTTCGGGGTACTTCAAGGGTGCACGAGTCGCCCCCGCGGACGGTGCGGCAGAGCTCGCCGCAGACCGCACGGAGTGCCGCCAAGAAATGGGGTGGGGCGGGGCCGGCGGGACTGGTGAACGGGGTCGGAGGCGGACAGCAGGAGTCGGAGCCGGGGGGAGGGCGGCGGCGGAAGTGGCGGGCGGGGGCGGGGGCGGGGCGGCTCAGAGTCGGGAGCGGGGGTAGTGGCGGGGAGGAGCGAGGCGAGCGTCGCGGGCCCTCCTCGTCCGGCGCGGCCGCCGCGGCCGGAGAGCCCGCGAGCGAGAGCTCCCGCCGGCCCCGCCGGCCCCGCCCGCCACCGCCCCTAGGCGCAAGGCTCGCCGCCAGTGAGATCGGGATCGCTGCGACGAGGCTCTGCAGGCTCGGCGCGTGCACGGCGAGGCGCTGCGGCGCCGTAAGCGGCGAAGGCGCAGGGAGGGAGCGGGGGCGGGGCGCCTGCAGGCGGCGTGCGGGGAGGCGGGCCTCCACGGCGCCCGGGAGGGCTGTGGGGGCGAGGGGCCTCGAGGCCTTCCAGCGGGAGACGGGCTGCCCGCCCCGGCGCCCCGACCGCCCCGCGCGACGCGCCCGAGGAGCCTCTGCGCGCGCAGCGTCATGATCAGCCAGCGCCGGCGCAGCCTCCGAGCGGGCGCCCGTCGCGAGGGGCAGCACCTTCATGATCAGCAGGCGCAGCTAGCGCTGCGGGAGGACGCTCGCCAGGTCGGTGCTCTCTCGACCCGCCCCCGCAGCGGACGGCGAGGAGATATATCGCTCGGCGAGGGCACCGTCCCAGGCCTGGAGCAGCTGGAGCGGCGGCGCTCGACGCTGGCGTGCTCAAGCTTGCAGTTGGCCATGGGCGCGCGTCGACGTCTTCGCGTCTTCTTCTTTTGCCGACTCCGCAGCAGGCCTAGGGGAACTTCGCCGACTCCGCACTATTGGCAACGCACCGCCTGGCTTCGCGACCTCGCTGGCCATGCCGCGGGCCTGCGGCGTTGGCCTTTCAGTAGCTTTACCCCTCCGCGCACGAGGGCCCGCACCATGCATATGGCCCATGGCCATGGCCACGCGTACGGCCCACAGGTTTCTCCTCGCAATTTCGGCGCCCCGCGGTCTGCTGTGCGCCGCAAACAACGCATTCCCGTGCTGGGATTGCGCGCCATCGATGAACGCGTCCTCGTCTGCGAATTCACGCCGGGAGCGCCTTCGAAAGTATCCTATCCACAGTTGGGGTACACGGCGTGGCAATGCGGTCAAAGGCCCGGCCCCCTGCGGAGGCTGCGGTCCCGCCGCGCATTGCGGCAGGCGCAGAAGCACCCCAGAACGCGGTGGGCTCGGCCCCACGGCCTCCCCAGAGCGCGTGTGGAGCGCAAGCGCCCCCCGAAGCGGCCTATTGTCGAGGATAGGAACCGGGGTACAGGACTGAAGTCGCGAGGGTGCGATGAAGATGCGCCCGCCTTCGAATTTTGGCGACGCGCAAACGGACGGCCGGGCCGGCCCGTGATTGACGTCGCCGCCGCCGGGATAGCAAGCGGCACGAGCCGGCGCCGCGGTTTTGACCTTCGCGCAAGCAGGATGCGCGGCGACCGTCCAGCTAGGCTAGGCGACGGATGAGGCTGACGGGTGAGCTGGAGGACGACGGGTCTAGCTATCAGTATAGCCTATCTTAGAAGTTTAGAGAGCCTCGCTTTCGACGTTCAGCGTTCGCTGCCGCTGCTGCAGCAGCGCATGCAGCTGCCGGCCGCGGCCGCGCGGTATCGGGACGTCGACTTGCAATTGAGGAATCGAAGGCTCATCAGAACACCAGCGAGGCCGGCAGCGGCGACTCCTTCTTAGACGTTGAGCCGACGTCCACATGTACAGGAGCGGGAGCAGCGCGGCTTGGCGCGAGGATCGTCCGAATTCGAACGTTAACACTTGCAATTGCACGAGTGTCTAGCTGCAGATCCCGACGGGCAGCCAGCTTCAGCCACACGCTTGAGCATCGTCATGATCATGATCAGCTGCTCTGCAGCTGTCTATTTGGGTCTCGCGAGCATGTCTTGGCCGAGTGGCATCGTCGAAAGGCCGTCGACGTCAACGTTGCGGGCCCAAGTGCAGAACGTACGCGTGCGTGCGGGCGCTCATGATCATCGATCAGCTGCTCGCCCGTCGCTTCAACTTTAATTAATATATTCTTGCGAAGATGCTCGAGGCATTCGCACCGCTTTCGGCCGTCTGAACAGGTTTTGTGGTCGACGCATGCGCAACGACGGGTTCGAAAATATTCCTGCGACAGGTTCTTTCGCCCTCGCATATATAGATTGACATGTGCACAATCGCAAATGCTGTCTGCAAGTGCGATCAATTGCGTCGGTATTATGCTCTAAACATCGAGCATTAGAATAGAGCGGTGCTGAACTGCGAACAATCCATGGCCTTCGTTAACGCTAGATGTAATGCATTTTCGGTTCAAACTCGAATTCGCGTGCAGATCTGACACAGTTCGGGTCGGGATCTCGGTTTGATGAATGATGACCCCGACGACCGAAGACTCGGGGGGCGGCGGCCCTCGCAGCAGGCGATTGCAAGCGCTCAGCTGCAGGAGCCCGACCGTGGGCAGCCGGGAGGGGCCGACGCGAGTTCTTTCGGCACCCCGAGCGCCCCGGGGCTCGACAGCGTGCACGGGCTCCCCTCGCAGCTGATCATCGGGCTCGACATCGGCTCCCCGATCTGCAATGCCTACGGCGGCCTGTCGGGCAGCGACACCGCCTCTCCAGCGGGGGCCGCCCCTTGGGAGGACGCCGGCGGCGAGCGCGGCCGCTCTGTGCGAGACCGCGCCGCCGCCGGAGACGCGGCGCCCCTGGTGCCGCCCCCGCCTCCTTCCCCTTCCTTTCTCCCGCCTTTTCCCCGCAGCTCACGCCGCGCAGCTCACCTCCCCGGGGCCCCCCCGGTGGGGGCCTGCGGGGGCGGGGCCGGAGACGCCGCCGGGGGGCGGGGGGCGCGGGGAGCTCGCGTTGGAGCACGCGGAGGCCATTGACGGCATCGCGCGCGCCGTCTGCGGGCCCCTCTCACGCCTCTACTGTCCGCCCCCGGCCCTCTGCACTCGCGTTTCGCCTCGCCGGCGCTGACGCCGGCGCCGGGGCAGACGCGGAGGCGTGGAAGTGGGACGCGGCGGCGCGCCTCTTCCGCTGCGTGCGGACGACGCTCGTGGGGGGCGGGTCGGAGAGCCCCTCGCAGGCGCTGAGCCGCGTGACGCGCATGGCGGCGCGGGCGGCCGGCGATGCGAGCCCGCGGCTGCAGGGGGCGCCGGGCGAGCGGACGTCGGGGGGGTCGGAGGACATGGCCGCGGGGAGGCCGGCCGGCACGGGCGGCGGCTCGGGGTCGACGCCGCGGGAGCGGGGCTGGTCTCCGCGGGAGGTGTCGATCGCGGGGTTCCGGGGGCGGGCGGAGGGCCTGACGGCGGCGATGGGGGAGGACCTCGTCGGCCGCGCCGCCGCTGCCCGGGCCCTCGAGTGGCTCACCGACTGCTCCCTCTGCCCCCCCGCCACCTTCCGCCGCTCCGGCCCCAACTGCCCCGTCCGCGCCGGCGTCGCCCTCCCCAGTGCGTGCCGGCCTTCCTTTGAATTCCTTCTAAATTCGAATTGGCGATGGGTGCGCGCGCGGAGCTGATCGCAAGCTGACATGCCCCCTCCGCTTCGCGATCGGTCCCTTCGCGCAGCCTTCCACGCGCTGCCGCCCTGCGACGTGCGCCCCGCCCGAGCTCCGCCCGCCGCCACGCTCCCTTTCAAAAAAACTAAATTGATATCGATAAAAACCAAAACCGTGCAAGCTGAGTTGAGCTGAGCATTTCGCGCGCGGGGCGCAGCCGTTCGTGGTGTTCGGTGCGCACGCGGCACGGCCCCGCCCCGCCCGCTCCCTCGCGCTTGCGGCGGCTCGTTGCGAGGGGCGGCGCAGCGTTCTTCTCGGCGCGGGCGCTGGAGTACGACGGCGTCGTCGCCGAGTTCGTGCGCCTCTCCGCCGCCGCCGGCCTCTTCCGCCTCGGGGCCCTCTGCCCGCCCCTCCCCCCGGCCCCCGCCCCGCCCCCGTCCTCCGTCCTCTCCATTCTCACCCGCCCCTCCTCCGAGGTGCGCGCGCGCGCCCCAAAGCGGCCGCGTGCACGCGGGTCGCGGCGCTGAGCAGCGTCGTGCCCGGACGCTCGGTGCAGCGGGACGAGGCGTGGGCGGCCCGGGCCGAGGCGGCGATCGTGGCGGCGGGCGGCGGCCCCTTCCTTCGCAAGTTCCCCACCCTCCGGTGCCCCCCCGCGCGCCCCCTGAGCGCCAGCGCCGGCTCTGGCGCCGAGGGGCGCGGCAGGGCGGCGATCGTGCGGCACGCGAGCCTCGCATCCTTCTCCCCCGGCCACCTCCGTGCGCCTCGCCCCCGCCCCCGCCCCCGCCTTCGCCCCCGGCGCCTCGGCCTCGGCGCCCCGGCGAGCGCGGGAGGGCAGTGTTCGAGCGGGGCGAGGCGGGGACGGAGGCGTACCTCATCGTCCTCGGCACCGTCGCCTGCCACGACGCCCCCTCCGCCGCCAGCTCCCCCGCCCTCCCCGGCGGGGGCGAGAGCCCGCGCACCCCCAGCTCCGGTGCCCCGCCCGCCGCCCTGGAAGCGAGAGCGGGGAGGCTGACGCGGGGCGGGCACGGGCAGACGGGTGGACGCTGCGGGCGGGGGACGTGCTCGGCGAGACGGCCCTCCTCGCCCCCCGCGCCAGGCGGTGCGTCCCCGCCCGCAGCGGCCCTCGCACGCGTCCGGTCGCTGACGGCAGGCCGGGCGGCCCCGGGCCGGCCGCGGGGGCGGGCAGGCTGGTGAAGGCGGTGTGCCGGGAGGAGGTCCTCGCCGTCGCCGTCGACTTCGCGGGGCAGCTCCTCGAGCCCGGCCCCGCCTCCGCATCCCCCGCCTCCTCCCAGCCCGCCCCCGCCGCCTTCGGGGCCTCGGCGGCAGCAGCCCCGTCTCCGCCGCGCAGCGCCCCGCGGCCAGGGGCCCGGGCCCCGCCCCCGGCGTCGAGCTGACGTTCCTCCCGGCCCGGCGCACGGCGGGGCGGATCGGGGGCGGCCCCGTCGGCGGCGACGCGGCACGAGCGCCTCGCCGCCGCCTACGCCGCCGTCCTCGCCGCCAGGGGCCCGCCCCCGCCCCGCCCCCGCCCCCGCCCCGCCGCGGCGGGTCCCTCCCCGCGGGGGCTCGCCCTTGGCCTGGAGGGCTTCCCCGACTACGGCCTCGAGCTCCAGCTCGGGCTCGACGCCGAGCCGCCGGGGCCGCCGAGCGCGTCGGGGGCCGGCGGGGGCGCGGCGCGGCGGCGGAGCCCGAGCGGGGGGCGCTCGCCGATGATGGACATCTCCCGCCTGCTCTCCCCGAGCCCCTTCGGCCCCGACCTCCTCTCCCCCGCCGCCTTCGCTTTCGCCCTCGACGGCCTCGGGCCCTCCGCCCCCTCTTCCGCACCCGCCCCCGCCAGCGCCCCCGCCGGCGTCGCGGGTCTCGCGGCGCTGCAGAGCCCGCGCACCGCTGGGGCGCACGTTGTGCCGCAGATGCAGGCGCCGCTGCCGCCGGCGTGGCCCCAGGCCGCCCCGCGCCCGGGCCGCACACGCAGGCGCCGCGGGGCGGGGAGGGGGCCCCTCCCGCGCCCCTCCTCTACGACTACACGGGCCTCGGCCAGCGGCCGCCCGGCGCTCCGCCCTCGAGCTGCCCCCCGCTCGCCATGCCGGCTCCCAGCGCGAGGCCGGCCCCCACCGGGGGCGCCGGGACGCCGAGGGAGCTGCCGCGCCTCGTCCCCTCGCCACGGGCGGGGGCCCGCCGGGCCTCACCTTCAGGAGCCGTGCGCGCGCCGCCCGCCGCCGCCCAGAGACTCCAGAGGCCCCCCGCCCGCCTGACCCCGCGCCCCGCCGGCAGCTCCGGAGCACGGGCAGGGCGCTAGCACGCCGAGGGAGGGCGCCGCGCCGCCCCCGCCGCCGCCCCGCCGCACTCGGGCGGGGCGAAGCGGAAGCGGAGCGGCATCACCCTGGAGGCCATCGAGGTGCGCCGGCCCGGGCCCCGCCCCGCCGGCGCCTGTGACGCCGGCGGGGCGGGGGCGGGGCCAGGCGCTGTACCACCTGCCGCTGCACCGCGCCGCCGAGCAGATCGGCGTCTCCTCCTCCACCCTCAAGCTCGCCTGCCGCGAGCTCGGCGTCCTCGTGCGCCCGAAGCCCCCCCCCCCCCCCCCCCCCCCGCCCCCCCCCCACGAACCTCGCCCTCGGGCGCTGAGCGGGGCGGGGCGGGGGCGGCAGACGTGGCCGCACCGGCGGGTGAAGCTGGAGCAGAGCCTGGCGGCCTCGGTGCACGTGGCGGCCGCCCAGCTGCACGCCGCCTCCCCGGCCGGCTTCCCCCGCCTCCAGCTGCCCCGCCCCCCAGCGGCCCCCGCCCCCGTCCGCCCCGCCCCGACCGCCACTCCGTCATGCACGCCGCCTTCCCCCCGAGCGTGCCGCCCCGCGCCCGGGCCCGGGCCCGGGGCGGCCCCTCCTCCCCGGGCCCCGCCGGGGCCGGGCGGAGCGGGGTCCGGGGCGCGCAGGCGCTCAACGCGGAAGCGCTGCGGGCGCTCGAGCGCGCGCTCGCCGGCCCCGGCGCCCCCGGCCCCGGCGCGGGGCAAGGCCAGACACACTCGTCCCCCCCCGCATCCGCCCCCCGCCGCGAGCAGCCGCGGAGCCGCCCGCCCACGCCTTAGCCGCCGATCGTCATCGCGCGCCATACATATGGCCATGCAAATGGTGATGCGTCGGTTTTTCCAGGCCACGGTGGTGCCGGGCTTTTCGGTTTCTTCGAAGCTCTCGCTTTCACTTATGTTCGCAGTTCGGCAGCACACGTATAGGTTGTGAGAGTCCGTGTTGATCGCTCCTGTAGAGCTCCTCTACTCTCTTAGGCGTTCGAGCTCTTCTCGAGCTCATGATCATTAATTTGACGATGCTTAGCTTAAGCTTAACTCAGTAAGTCTGAGGTTGATTTGAGAGCGAGCTCTGCTCGTTTTAATTCAGCTACGAATACAGTTGTACATTTTCTCGGAGTAGTTTTGGGTGGTATCTATATCTCAGTTTGCAATCGGCGGTGCACTGGGAACAGGCCCTGAGGGAATACGAACACACTGTGACAGGGGATTACGTGTCAGTGTGCAGGCCTAGGTGGAAGGGAACATGCCTTTGTAAAGCCTTGAAGCTTGAAGCAGGACGTCGACGCGTACGTAGACTTGATCGTGATTCAGCTATATATATATGAGGGCGTCGACCTGGAATCCGCGAACCGCCAGCTCTCGAGCTTTATGAATCCATTGTTAACCCTCGGAGGTTTGCGTGAGACACGCATCACGGAGATTTGAGTGTTATATTGCGATCTCGTACACCCGACACTAACAGGGGGGGGGCTAGCACTAACCTATGCGGGGAGCAACAGTCAGCGTACCCCTCGCGCCTCGCGAACACCAACAAGCACAGCTGCTAACAGACTGCCTTACCCCTCTGGGGCCCCGTGGGGGCTGACTCCACTGGGGTGCTAACTAAGTGCTGTACCCCTCTCGGTCGGGCCAGCTTCTGATTCGGCCCAACATTTTCTGAGCCTAGGGCAAAGTGAGCTTAGCTTGAAGCAGCACTTCAAGTGCGGCAGCGCTAGCCAGCGGCATCATTTGCAATATGTCTGAATCATTTGATTGGGGTGCAGCTTTTATCTTCGCCCTTCTCCCAAACGGGGGCTACACGAGCTTCACAGTAGACAAGCGACGGGCACCAGCGCTCTGGATGTACCAATGGCGAGTAGCCTCTGCGGATGGACAGAGCTGGCCGTACACAGTATCGCCAGACGGGAATGTGGCCTATGCTCATCATTTTCTATTTGGGTACCCCCTCGGCCTGCCCAACGACGACTGGCGCGTCGACAGCATCAGCGGGTGCAAGCTGGACTTGCGCAGGGAGAATCTACGGCTCATGGACTGTGGAGGTCGGCTTGGGGCGGTTCCTGTGGCAGGCGACAAGCTTCCAAGCAACAAAGGCAAGTGTCTGACAAAGAGGAGGAAGCGAGCCTACGAACAGAGCCAAGTCCAAGCAATGATTGACGAGCTGTCTGCAGAATCAAAGGAAAGCCGCTACTGGCGCGTCTCTTTTCGCCCAGGCCAACCGGCAGTGATAGAGTACGGCCTTGCCGCTCATGATGCGATAGCAAAGGCGCACAAGATAGCTGAAGCGAAGGATGTGCACTCTGCAAGTCGCCCAGCTGTACATGTTGTGTCCACCTCGTGAAAAGTTCTAATAGAAGTTTCCAAGAGGTGGTCACATCCCGCAAGTCTGCAGAGCTCGAGCTCTTGCCTGTACCCCGGCCCTCTAGATGCCATGATATTGAGTACCCCCTAGCAGGGCTGTGATCACCCAACCCCTCCTGCCCGCCAGGCCGTCGGTTGTGCTGCACTCGACTTTTTCTGAAGCACTCATGCATATCAACTGCGAAATCAAAACGAACATTATGCACGTCAACTTGCTAGACGAGCTGCCCTTCGCCGAGGAGGCAGATCTAGATGCCGAGGAAGAGGATCTCTTTGCATGCTTCCCGTTCGTCTCGGTCTCCAAGGCCTGGTCGCCTGCGATGGGGGTAGTCTACGCTCTAAGCAACGCCCCGGGCGTGAATCCTTGCCAGGTTGCGCCCGGCGAGTCGGCTTGCGATGCCGCGAAGGCTGTCGTGGGCCGGACGGGGGGCGTCAGCTTCTCCCGCGAGCTGGAGGATGGACAGAGCGTGCACTTCGTTCTGCAGGGCGCCGAGGCCTCCACCATCTTCTCTTGGCTCTTCGGCGGCCTCGCGCCTGGGTCGGAGCTCCGCCTCTGCATCGAGCCTGACGGGGGGGTAAGCCTGCGCCGAGCTAAAGGGGCTCCCGCTGTGGGCCTGCCTGCGAACTTCTTGGAAGATCTGCCCGCGGACTTCTTTGACGACTTGCCCGAAGAAGGGACGGAGGCGGCGGGCCAGCGGAGAGGGACCGATGGAGGGACAGAGGAACAAGGCGCCGGTGAGAGGGGTACAGAGCAGGCCGCTGGGGTACAGGTCGCTGGAGACCAGGCGGCCGGCGAGATCCTAGAGCGGGCCCTCGCTCTCCTGCGGGGCAGCACATCGGTTCGGGGCGAGCTGGAGAGGGCAGGGGATGAGCTCGGAGTGCACCTGCGCCTGGAGCCGTCGAGGGTGCTGCAGGCGCGGACGGAGCCCGACGGGTCGCTGGCCTTCGAGCTCGAGGTGGAGGCGCGTCCGAACTCCCGCCTGGAGCTCCAGATCTGGAACTTCAGCCTGCAGGCGAGGCTCTCAGATGGAGGAGGCGGCGCCAAGACGAAAGCCTACGCAACGGACCTTCGGCGCGGCATCTCCCTCGACACCGCCCTTCCGTCCCTCCTCCTTGCCCTGCGATCCGTCGGCCATGCCCCATTTGCGGTGAGAGAGGTGGACGAGCGGTACCTGAGCCCGAGCTGCTGGAGTCGACCTTTGGCGAGCTGAGGCCCGATCCCGGGGCGCTCCGTCGGATCGACGTCATCTGCAGCGGGCTCAACACGGGAAGACGAAGGCGCTGATTGAAGCCTATGTACGGCCGGCGCTCGAGTTGAAGCGCAAAATCCTCGTGCTCACCTGCCGTCGGGCCTTCTCTCGCGACCTCAAGCGCCGCCTTGACGAAGCCTCCCTCCCCTCGGTCGCCGTGCTCTACTCGGACGTCTGGCGCCCCAAGGACCCCCAGAGCGCTCACGGGACGTGGGGCTTCCGCGATCCGAGGATCCAGGTCGTCATCTGCACGATCGATTCGGCTCACAAGGTGCAGGACGACTGGCAGGGGCTCGAGGACCTGGGCGAGGGCGGCGGCGGGGGCCTCCTGGTCGTGCTCGACGAGCTCTCCTCCCTCATGCGGCACTTCACCTTGAGCTCGACCTTGGAGCCCGTGGCCGGCGGGCTTGGGGCGCGGAGCCTCCCCCGCAACCTGCGTTGCGCCCGTCTCTGGCGGGGAATCGAGGGCGCACAGGAAATCGTCGCGCTGGACGGCTACGTGAGGCCCACGGACCTTGCTTTCCTCGGCAAGTCGGCGGCGTCCACAGGGGCTCGGCTCGCCCTCCTCTTCAACCACCGGCGGACCTGCGACTGGCGGATACGCCTGTCCGACAGCCCCACCGCCGTCGAGCGTGACCTGATGTCAAGGTGCCGCCCCGGCGGCCTGCGCGCCATGATCATCGTCGAGACGACAGGCCGGGCGCAGGCATTGGCAAGCGCACTTAAGAAGCAGGCCACCGAGATCTTGGAGCGAGACCCAGCCTGCGCCCCCGGGCCCTTCACAATCGGAATCGTCATAGGGCAGGCAAAAGACAAACAGTTTGATTACAGCGACGACGGCAGGGCCCGCGTGAAGAAGCTCGATCTGGCCGAGGAGGGCGGCTACAAGACCTGCGACGCAGTCATTGCGACGTCGGCCTTGGGGGCGGGCGTGGACTTCTCGGATGCGCACTTCGACAAGATCTACGGAATCTTCGACGCCAAGATGCCCCTACTGGAGGCCGACGACATCGTACAGCTGCTGTTCCGTGTGAGGCGGCTGCGGGGCCAGGGCGAAGGCACAGGGGTGAAGGGGGGCGAGCACCTGCTGCTGTCCGTTCGGCGGTGCAGCGTGACGCCCGTTCGCGCCTCGGATGCTGCACGACACTGGCGCGAGTCAGGCGGCGGCCCCGGCGGCCGCGGCCACCCCACCGAGGCGCCCGCAGTGGAGACGTACCTGGATCTGAAAGCCGAGCACAACGGAGACAGGCGCGCCTCCATGCCCTCCAGGCACCTGAGCGTCGCCGCCCGGCTCCGCCAGCTCTCCGTCGGCCCGTCCGAGAACCTGTGGACCACGGCGGATCAGGGCAAGCCCTCGGCAAGGAAAGAGCAAGAGCGACAGAAAATGGAGATCGACTGGGTGCACAAGGCCGCACTGATGGACGTGCCGCAGATCTTGGCCCTTGCCGAGTCCTGGGATGGCTCACTCGAGGCACGGCGTTCGAGACCGTCCTCTCCCTGGCGAGGCAGTCAATCGCGGATTTCATGGTGCTGGACCCTGCGACGCTCACCGCGGGGGACGTCGAGTGGATGTGGGAGTCGCGCTACTCTCTTGGCCTCAAGGCGAAGGCGAGCCTGGTGCTCCTGGACGGTCACAGCATCGAAGGAATCGAGCCGTCGAGCGACCGGCTTTACCTCTCGAAGCTCGTGGCCGTATTCAGGGCGATTGGCTGGACGGGCGAGGGCGACCGAGCAAAGGACGTCCTGTGGGTCGATGAGCTGTGTCGCGGGCTGACGTCAGAGCAAGGCCGAGCGGCTTACCGCGAGCTGCAGAGTGTGGACCCGAAGTGCCCGCGCTTCGATCCCGCCAAGTACAAGTCGGTAAAGGCCATCGCAATGCAGGCCCGGCGAGTTGCAAGGTACCTGTTCGAGACATGCAGGGGCGTCAGGAAGATCTCAAGCGTGCGTGATGGAGGAGCTATGCAGAACAGAAAGCGCAAGTACCTTGCATGCGTGGAGGATACGATGAGCGATGTGCTGGGCAGGCAGGCGGGCTCAGCGGCGCAAACGTCAGTCCTTCACTATGCAGACGCGTACCGGGTTTTCGTGAAGTGCTACGATCTCGTGCGCCTGCGCTCGGAGGTGGCACTTGGCTCGGAGGTGGCACTTGCTGGCACAGTTAGAACGAGCGCAATGGAGGTAGGCAAGTGATTAGTGTTCGAGAAACGGTCCAATGTGTACATCTGACAATTAAGACAAGTGAGAACATCTGAACATCTAAACATTTGCTCTGCGAGTGTGCTGCATTCTGTTACATCTGCACCGTAAGTTACAAGGCGATACAACGAAATTTGCTTGACCTAGGCCGTCGGGATCTTGGCGCCAAAAGCCCGCCAAACGCGCCCTGTGTTCCCGCCCCGCTTCCACCAGACAATGCCCGCTGCCTCGTAGGCGCCCTTGATCGCCGTGACGTGGAGTTGAGCACGTACTTCTTTGCGCGGCGTCGATATCTTATCATTGAAGTAGTTGAACGTACGCAGGTACTGCTTGAAGTGCTCCTGGAGAGCGGGCTGATCTGCCGTGTCACTCGGCTGCCCTGTGGCACGGTGCGGATCCACTGCGGGCAATTGCAGAACGTTGGAACGTGAACACAGAATGAGCAAAGGCTAAGAACAGCACCTGACTCCAGCAGTGCTCAATCGATGTGACAGTGCTGTTGCGCTCACTCGCCTGCTGCTGCGTGCTGAGGATCTCGCTGCGACGAAGTGCGATCTCGGGGCAGTAAATGATGGAGGCCGACGACAAGGGATCGTAGAGCTTCTGGAGGCCGCCACCGTCAATGAAAGTGAGAAGGACGTGACGGCAGCGATCATCTTGGCAAGCGCTACACCCAGGTTGTAGGGCTGCAGGCAGCTCTCCTTGAAGTTGGTTACGGCTTCGACCTGCGGCCAAGATCTAGATTAGAACACAGAGATCGAAAGATCGGAATCACCGGCTTGTTGAAGGGAAGGTACAGAAGTCGGCGGCTCATATCGCCCCCGTAGTCCTTGTACAGGTGCTGAGCAGCAAAAACGTGAGCTCAAAGCTCACTCAAGATGCCCGTGACGGAAGCACACCTGAGAGAGGCCCGTGGGGTTGCCAGCCGTCCAGACAACGGCCCGCAGGCGGCCTTGAGCGGGGGCTTGTTCTTTGCCTCGATGCTGACTGGATCGTGTCCGCTAATCGTCTTGATCTTTGACTGCAGCGACTGGCAGGGCAAGAGGGTGAGCTGAAGAATAATCATTGACTCTGGCGAACGGACCTTGAGCTGCGTGGAGTTGCCGACCTCGTGAATGAAGAGGGCAGAGACAGGCTCGTGGCAGTCGTAGATGCAAGAAAGCATGAACTGCGGCGAGGAGTCCTTCGATGGGGTCTCGCAGGTGATGAGCTTCTCGACGACTGCCTGCAGTGTGCTCTTGCCGGTGTTGCCGAGCCCCTCGAGGTGCACAATCTTTGAAGGCGCCAAACGTTAGAGAGCTGAATGGGAGGTCGAATAGAGATGAAGTTGAATAGAGCGCAAAGCGCAGGATGTCAGCGCACCGCATCCTGCTCGGGATCACTGGCAATGCCGATGCCACACACGCCGTAGAAGAGCACATCATTGATCCCTTGATCTCGGCAGATCTTGTCCAGCGGGCAGTGCGCGGCACAAGCTGTTGTAGTCGCACTGACGGCCCGTTGCGTCCGCCAAGCAGTTGGGAAAGTAACTGCCCGGGCCGCGCGCGCCTTAGAGAGAAGAGATAAAGGGAAGAGCAGGACAGCGATGCAACAGCGTCACCGATAGCCATAGGAGAACGACTCGGGTTCTCCCACGTGGACGGAATCTCCTTGACAGAGGGAGGGTTGCGCCGTTGTAGCGGTATAGCACTCCGGGGTCGCGGATGTTCACTGCGACGTCGTCGAAGCTGACAATGAGATCGGTGGTCTTGACCTGCTTAACCCAAGCGGGGTCATGCAGGATGGAGGCGACGATCTTGTCGAGCAGCTCGGCGCGGCTGGAAGCAAACACGTCTGACTTGCTGCGGCTGGATGACATGATGCGGGGCCGCTTGGGCTCCTGCTCGCGTGCGTCTTCATCCTCCTTGATGGCGAATGCAATCCGGTCGAGAATACGGTTGGCGTACGCTCGGACCGTTGCGTGGCCCTTGAGGCCGTTAAAGGGCGTGTAGCTGTACGTCGGGCGCCGATCGGATGTGAAAGCAAGTTGCTGGGCGAAAGGAGGGAGCTCGCAGTCAGATGGTATCAAGGAGAACCAGTGGATTGCAATGAGATCTAGAGCTCACCAACAGCTCGCCCCGGCGGGGGTCAAATGCCATGAACTCGTCGTCCAACTGCTGACGCACTGCTGCCAGGACGCCAGTCTCGATGGACCCAGCAAGAAGGGCATCCTTGGCCTCCGGTGAAAGTGGCTCGAGGGCGGGGCCTCTGCAATCTTTGAGACTGCACCCTAGGAGAAGGAGACGAAAATCAGTCGCGAGTGGGTGCAAGTCCAGAGCGGCCGCTTTAGAAGACTGGATGAGAGAAGGAGGCGCGACCTGGGACGAGGTGCCCAGCAAGACTGCGGGGTCGAGGCGTGCAGCCCAGTCCATCAGTGCGTGCTCACAGGCCTCCTTGGGCAGACATCTTCGATGCGATACTTCAAAGTCACCCCGTTGGGCTTGGCGGCGAGGAGGAGAGTGAAGCGCTTCGGCTGGCGGTAGCTGAATCCACGCTGATGACGACTTCGTAGAGCGCTCATTCTCATCTGCGGCACAGGTGCCAGTGAGATTGAGAGCAAGTTCACGGAAGGAATAATCTAGATAGAGACGAGAAAGACAAAGCTGCGCGCATACCAAGTACATCCATGGTCGTCTTGAACTTGAACATTGAGATGCCATGGTCGCCTGGGGCGGCGGACACACTGCCCCTAGTGGACTCGATGGCATGCAAGCGGACGGGCCCGAGGCGAAGTCGCAGGTGCTGTTCGGACGCGAGAGGTGCATCGTGAGGACCTTCTCCGTCAGGGCGACCGCCTGCTTCAGGCCGTTCACGGCGTACAAGGGCTCCCAAGCCTGCGCACGGGCCAGAAGTGAGCCGCCGGCGCATGAATGAAAAGAAGGGAAAAGGGAGAGAAAGAGGGGAAAGCGATCGCGCAGTCTGAAAGTGCGCACGGGCTTGTCTGAATCCGGCTCATTCGCTGCAGGGGCCGCGGGCTTCCCTGGCAGCGAGGGCTCCGAAGGCGACGGGGACGAGTTCATGGCGGGCGACGAGGTCGGGCGCAGCGTCGCCGAGCTCGGGCCTTCAGCGTCGTTGAGATGCCTTCGAGATGGAGTGAGCGTCGCCGAGCCCGGCGTTCTGCTGCACGGATCCGGGCCCCGTGAGCAGCGGGCGCTGGGCGGGATTGCAGCATGGGTGCGCACTTCGACTCGGAAGTAGCGGAGACGGGAGAGACGCGAACGAATGCACTGCGCGCGTGATGCTCCATGCGATCGGCCTCGCTGCGCACACAGCAGGTGAGCATGGAGCTGGCGCTTGGGCTGTGGTTGCGAGAAAGCGAGGCAAATCCCGCGCCCCGGCGGACCAGCGACTCGTATGCACCTTCTTAGTCGACAGAGATGCAAAGCGGATGGCGCGCTCGCAGCCTGGATCGTCTGGGCTCCCCGGCAACCTGCGCCCCGCCGAATTCAAAATCCCGCGACAAGGGTGAGCGGGCGCAGCGCAGGTCGGCTTCAAATGCTTCTAGGATGAGGCTCTGAGGTCGCAGGACCGGCGTGCACCTCTGCGAGGCGGAGAGAAGCGAAGGTCAGTGCGCGACTTGCCCTCGAACTTCACGGCGGGCGGCGGGCGACTCTGCGGCGGCACAGTGCGATCGCCGGTCAACAGAGCTTTCCGTAGCAACTTTCCGGGCTTCGGGAGCCCACCGTGGCGCGAAATGGCGGTCCGCGGTCCGGAGCACCCCAAGGACGGCGGCGGCGCGACCGGCGAGGATGCCGACGAGCTCAGAGCTACCTGCTCTATCGCCTGCTGTGCCGGAGCGACGGCGGGCTCGCTAGTTCAAGAGCAGCTCGAAGCTAAGGGGGAAGACTGTGGAGGGGGGTACGTGTTATGTCCAAATGTCCAAGTGTCCAAGTGTCCAAGTGTCCAGATGTCCAAGGCCAAGGCCTAGGCCTACGATGAGCTAGCGCTAGCTATAGATAGCGGGGTACATGTTATGTCCAAATGTCCAAATGTCCAAGTGTCCAGATGTCCAGATGTCCAAGGCCAAGGCCTAGGCCTACGATGAGCTAGCGCTAGCTATAGATAGCGGGGTACATGTTATGTCCAAATGTCCAAATGTCCAAATGTCCAAATGTCCAGATGTCCAGAGACTTTGACTTGAGCTCTAGATCTCTCTCTCTCTCTCTCTCTCTCTCTCTCTCTCTCTCTCTCTCTCTCTCTCTCTCTCTCTCTCTCTCTCTCTCTCTCTCTCTCTCTCTCTCGCTCACATGCACATGCACCTTAAGAAAAGGAGGTGCTCTTGGTACCTGGTATCTGAGATTTGCCTCTTTTCCTTGAGGTGGTCACAAGGATCTTGTGTACACCTCATGAAAAGTTCTATTAGAAGTTTCCAAGAGGTGGTCACATCCTGCCAACCTACTACGCCTGGAAGATCATCCACGCGCTCGCGACGGCGAGGCGCGTGCATCCAGCCTTCGAGCCGGTGTGGCTGCGGGAGAAGCGCCTGGCCTTCTGGCAGGAGACGGCCTCCTGCCCCTCACCCGCTTCATCATCACCCACTGCGTCGTCGACCCCACCACCTACCTCGTCGCTCGAGACGGAGGGCGCATGACGAGCGTGGCGGGCATCTGCGAGTACATCTCGCGCACGGAGGGCCCCGACGCCTCCGCCGCCGTCGCCGCCGACTCGAGAACGGCGGCTGGACGAGACCATCGCCGCCTTCGGCCCCAGTGCCGCCTCTTCTCCTACAAGCCGGCGGCGTCTGGAGACCTACATCCGCGGCATCGTCCCCAAGGCCCCCTCTCCCTCGGCGCGAGCCAGCCGGCGCTGCAGGCCATCCAGTTCTTCGAGCCGGCGGACCCGGAGACGGCCCTTCCCGTCAAGCCTCGAACAGGGCAGGGCAAGCGCGCCCGCAACTCGGCCCCGCCTTCGTCCCGCCCCGCCCCGTCGTCGCCCCCGCCGCCCAGCAGCACGCCGGCCAGCAGCGCATCGACGAGATGCTGCCGCGCCAGGTCCGGCCCCGCACCCGCGCCCTCCCGTACCCCCCTTCCCCCGCCCCCTCCTGACCTCGGCCAGGGCGAGGCGCTCCCCCGCGGCAGCTTCCGCAGCAGCCCGTGACGGCGGCGCGGCCCAGCGGCTACGGCAGCTCGGCTCGCGCTCGCCTCGGCTCGCGCGCGCTCGCCTCGGCCGCCTCCAGCAGCGCCGGCCCAGCCCGTCCCTTCTCCTCGCGACCGCAGCCCGTCCCGCGCTTCGCCGCGCCGTCCCGCCCGGCGCCGTCCTCTCCGCGATCCAGGGCTTCGGGGCCCAGCAGGAGGCCGAGCGGCAGGCGCTGGCGGCGCGCCAGGCGCGCGAGGCGGAGGAGCGGCGCCAGGCCCTCTGGGCCCAGCGCCTCCAGCGCACCCTCGCCTTCCGCGCCGAGCTGGAGGCGGGATTCCGCGCCCGCCAGATCTCCGGTGCGGAGGCCTCGGAGACTTGGCGGGCGTTCGAGGCGGAGACGGCGGGGCTGGCGAAGACCCTCGCCCAGCCTACCGGCGCGTGGCCGTCCGCAGTCCTACGCGCGGCGGGCGACGCTGGAGGCCTCGCGGGCGGAGATCGACGCGGCGGAGGAGCAGGCGGAGCGCGAGGAGGCCGAGGACAACGCGCGCTTCCGGCACCTCCACCACTGAGGCCTCGAGGCGGTATTTTTTCTCAACCCCTTCCAATTCGGTCTCGCGATGGCCTCGCTGACAGCTATCCCCGCATTACTCGCTAGGAGCCCTCGCCGCGACCCTCACCTGGCTCCTCGGCGGCACGCCCACGGCCTCGGCCGTCATCGGCGTGGGCTTCGGCTACGCCGCCAAGACCCTCTACGCCCCCGGCTCCGTCTCGATGGCGACGGCCGGCATGCGCCCCGCCGGGCGTTAACTCTCCTTTCAAAGTTCCATTCCCCCTTTCCCTTTTCAAAGTTGCGACGTCCTTTGAGTCGTTGGCATTTAAATTTTCTTCATCGTCTGTACACGTCTAACATGCCCAACGCCGTAGAGAAGCTGTTGTGTACGGTGTTCAAATCGGACTCGCGCTGCAGCAAGATCGGCGAGGCTGCCAAGGGCGGGGCGGGCGAAGGCCGGCGGCGGGCGGAGGGGCCTAAGATAAGGGCGCGGACCCGGCGCCGCCGGCGCTAAAGTCGATTAAGGCTGCGGGCAAGGGCCGCGGCGTCGGGCCCTGCCCCTCGTGGCGATCGCCCGGGCCAGCGCGAGGCGGCGCACGCGGCGACGGCGGCGCTGGCCTCGCAGCAGCAGAGGGAGGGGCGCCGCGCCTGAGCGCCGGCCTCTGGTCGCAGCCTGCGCCGCGCGCGAGTACGGCGTCAGCGCTTACTTCGACGGCGCGAACGAGCTGAGCCGCCAGGAGATCTGGGCCTGGAGGCGCGGCGCGCGGTCGACGGGCACCTGCCGTTGCTCGTGGCGCTCGGCGGCTCGCTCCTCATGGTCTGGTACCTGCGCGGCTTCGCGATTTAGATAGATTTTCGAAGCGCTAGCTAGTAGAGATGAGCTGGCTCGACGCGCTGCTCACCAAGACCTTTGGCCAAGGGCGCGCCGCGGCTGCAGTTCGGTGAGCTCAACGCCGCGATCGGCGCCACAGTCGAGATGAAGAACCGCGAGAACGTGCTGCGCGGCGACGGAGGCGCGTGGGCGGACATTGCGGCGGGCGCGCTGGGCTCCGCACTCACCGCACCGGGCAAGGCGGGCCGCGCGCTCACGGACGTGGCCGAGCGCTTCTGGCACTGGCTCAAGGTTGCCGTGGTCATCGCCGCAGCGGTTGTGGCGGGTCTCCTGGTGCTCGAGGCTCGCGCGCTATTTTCTAAACGCTAGGTAAAGCGAGCGAACCATGCCCGCGGCGGCTCTTCCCCCGTGTCTCCTTCGCTGAGAACGAAGTCGCCGCTACCCCCCTGGAGCCCGGCGTCAAGCTGGAGCGCGCGAACGCAGTCTCCGTCAAGAAGGCCAAGCGCGCGCTGGTTCTAGAGTCCCAAGACCGCTCGCAGTTCCTTCCACGTCGAGTACGACGGCACGGAAGATACGGAGAAGGTTGCATTCAACAAGCGCAAGACGTACAAGGCGATACGCGAGGGCCAGCTGCTGCCCACGGACGCGGTTCCCGGGCTGCCGGGCACCACGGCCGGCGAGCTGCTCGTGCGCAACCTGCGCCTGCAGTACGTCTCCCGCCTCCGCCGCTCCAAGGCCAAGAAGGCGCGCCTGGACTCGGGCGATAGCAGCTCTAGCTCGTAGGGCTCTGTACTCAATACTACCAGTTCCTGTTCCTATCCCAGAGCACGACTCGGGTAAGGGCACGGTCATAGCGAACATGAACTCGGCAAACTTGGAGAAGTTCATGAGGGTCCCTAGGCGCGGGTCCTCCCAGTAGATAGCTTCGCGCAGGACTCGTAGATGCGCATGAGGGAGCGCTCGTTCTCGTCGCGAAGGCGTCGAGGGCTCGTCGGGATCCGGATCCGAGAGCTCGAGTACTCGTCCGAGCTGCCAGCGCTCTCGACGCCTGCGGCGGGTCGGGCGAGGGTCAGCCATTCTTTGCTGGTAGAAGGGCTAGAAAATCACGGGCGCCGGTACTCCATCGAGTCGCCGCGCCAGTACTTGTTGCCGGAGGCGAGCAGCTTCATCGGCTCGCCCGTCGAGTCGTGCGTCCAGGCCTCGCCCGTCCAGACGGCCGTGCCGCCGTCCTCTAGCTTGAGGCGGTGGCCCGCCTCGAGCCGATCGCCGTTGAGCATGCGGCCGGCCATGAGCGCCAGGTCCCACTCGGTGAGGCCGCGCTGCTCTTCGGGGGTGAGGCCGCGCTCGACGCGCTCGGGCTGGCGCGCCTCGCGCTCCATGCGGCTGAGGCCCACCAGGAAGAAGATCGGCAGCGCAAAGGCCATGAGATCTAGCAGGGCCTCCATTGGGCAAGACTTAGAAAAGGTTCCGGCCAGGCCCGAGAGCTGCGGGCCCAGGCGCCGGCGGCGTAGTAGAGCGCGGCGGCCGCGGCGGCCAGGATCAGAAGGCGCGGCGGGCCGCGCGCGGCTCCTCCAGGGTCAAGTCCACGGTCTCTGGCTCGCGGGCCGGCGTCGCCAGGATCTCGGGCTCGGAGCTAAGGGACTTGGGCCCGCGGCGGCGGCGCTGCTTGGGGCGGAGGCGGCGGCGGCGGCGGAGAGAAGGTCCTCGGCTCCTGCTTGATACCTGCGCAGTCAGTAAAGTCCATGCTTGCTGGGTACCTCGGAAAATTGTGGGAGGTGCCCGGCGGCTGCGAACGTAGGATGGGGGAGAAGTGACGCGGACGCGAATACGTCATAGTCGAATACGTCATAGTCCAAACCTGGACTCGGGACTCGGCCCGGGCCCTGGGAGGGGGGTACATGTTATGTCCAAATGTCCAAATGTCCAAATGTCCAAATGTCCAATTGAAAGGTTGCGGAGGTTGCGGACGCGTCACAAATACGTCATAGTCGAATACGTCATAGTCCAAAACCTGGACTTGGGACCTGGGCCCAGACTCTCGCCAAGTTTCAAATAATAATACTGTACCCCTGTTATCTGCAAGCTTATCTTATCGTTATCGTGTCACCTATCCTATCCGATCCTATCGCTATCCTTTCGCGATCGCTTGACTACACTATTGCATTCATTGCTTTTGAATGTAGTTAATGTCATAGCAACTTGAACATGATGTCATGATGATTTCAAGTTAAATACCGGGTACGGTGTTTTGTTCAAGTCTCTTTTTTTACCGGCAGGGCCGGGCCGAGTCCCGAGTCCAGGTTTGGACTATGACGTATTCGACTATGACGTATTTGTGACGCGTCCGCAACCTCCGCAACCTTTCAGTTAATTAATTAAGCACTGGGCTAGCGCTAGGCTAGCTAGATATCGATACCAGCTAGCTAGCTCAGCTCTACCTGCCCAAGTTGATGGTATCTAGCAGCGCCTGCTCCTCTAAGTCTGCACCGCCTCCTCCTAGCGCTAGCGCTAGCTCGATACCGCCTCCAGACTTGATCTCCCTTGGCTTCAGCCACCGAAGGGGCTCAGGCCACCTCCTCCTGGTGAAGCCGGTATCGTTGCGCTTGTCCAGCTTGAGGTAGCGGTAGGGCGCCGGCGCCGGCCAGTCGGCCTGTGGCTGCTGGCCTCCTTGGCTATGTCCTTGGGCCTACGCGGAAGCAGGTCGGCCTTGGCCTTGGCCTTCTGCAGAGGGCCCAGCGCCTTGAACTTCGGTGCCTTCGTCGCCGGCAGGGCCTTCGGCTGAGGCTTCGGTGCCTTCTGCGCCTTCGTCTTCGGCTGCGGCTGCGGCTTTAGCTGCTTCGATTTCGGCATACTTCTTGCTCATAAATGAGAAAAGCGCCTCGAAGTCGGCTTTTATCTCCTCCTTGGTCCAGGATGTCATCTGAGTCGGGTCACCTGAGAACGGCGCATCGAACGCCACGTGGAGCGATTTGCAGGCCTGAGCTATCATTGGCTCCGGCCAGGCCAGCTCGATCAGCTGAAGGTAGATACTGAGGGCCTTGTCGAGCTTGGCGCCCTGGGAGACTAGCTGGGAGATGGCGGGCTCCATGGTACTGATTAAGCAGCTAGCCGGGTTCAGAAAATGGCGCCAAGTCCGAGCTTATTTTTTACCGGCGGGCCTGGGCCGAGTCCCGAGTCCAGGTTTTGGACTATGACGTATTCGACTATGACGTATTCGCGTCCGCGTCACTTCCCCCCCCTCTTCAGGTGAGCGCTCACCTGACCCTCACCTGAACGGCCTCAAAACCGCAGCCGCGCCGCGCCCTCGCTCACACTTCACAGCCAAGAGAAATCAAGAATGTGCGCCCCAAGTACGAGACCTGCTGCCTGACCTTCGGCATCTTCGAGTACGAGGCCATGGACGAGGATCTCGACGAGAACGGCGAGATCTGCTTCAACTACTGCAGGCTGCTGCGCAACATCTCGCTGGAGTGCCGCAAGGGCGACTGCTTCCAGCACATCATGCTCAATCCCGCCAAGAACGAGATCACCCTGTACGCCGTCGCCAGCCCAGCGCCAGATTTAGACTCTCGAATATTCGCGTAGCCGTGATTGAGGCTCTCCCCTCCCAGTGAGACGAATTGAACACGTGTTTTACCTGAATCACCTGAGCGCTCACCCGAGGTCAGCCTGAAGTCAGGTGGGGCGGCCTTAAATATTTTCTAGCGCTAGGCTGATCGCACACTAAGCTCAGACAACATGGCCACCGTCCGCAACGCCACCGAGATCGACCCCGCCAAGCTCGCCTTCGAAATCGATGCCAACGGCCGCATCAAGGCCAAGTACGACGGCCTGCAGGGCCTCATGATGTACGCGCCGCCCATGGTCACGATCAACCCGTGCATCAACACCGAGCAAGGCAAGGCGTGGAGCGACGAGAAGAAGGCCTTCGTCATGGAAGAAAACGGCGGATTTTACACGCTGGACCTCACCGATCTCAGCGCCGTCGACGGCCAGACGAACCCAGCCGCGGACGAGTTCCTCAAGCTGCTGGAGGCCCTGGACGCGAAATTCTGCGAGTTCGTGCAGCAGAACCAGGCCAAGCTCAAGGTCTCGCCCGGCGCGCCCTCTCCAAGGATCAGATCTCGGTGCTGCAGACGCCCAGCGTGCGCATCAAGGTCGACAAGGAGTCGGGCCAGGCCTTCTACAAGTACCTCAACATGCGCATCCGCACGCAGACGATGGCGGGCAAGCGCAAGACGATCCCAGTCGTCGACATGTCCAACTACCTCATCACCGAGCGCGCCACCATCGGCACCGGAGACCTGGTGGCGGCCCTCGTTAAAATCGACACCGCCTACGCCATCCCGAGGGCAAGTTCGGCCTCAAGTGGTCCTTCCTCGCCGTGCAGCAGTGCAAGGTCGGCGCCTTTCGCTTCGCCGGCCGCACGCCCGAGCTGGCCTTCAAGCCCTACGACAACGAGGCCGATTTCGAGCCCTACCTAAACCCCGAGTCTATGTACACCACCCCCATGCAGTAGTTTAGACGAATAAATTGTAATTCTCTGGTGCAATTGATTACAAGCGTTTACAATCAGAGGCCGTTGAACTTGCCGCCCACCGCCCTGGGCTCCGCCGCCGTCGAGGCCGCCGCCTCCGTCACCTCCTTCATCATCTCCGGGTTCGCGTTGGCCGCGTGCACCGCCAGCACCGTCTGCACCAGGGCCATCCCCAGGCGCGCCTCGGGCCCCAGGGTCACGTAGCGCGAGTACTTAATCACCAGCTCCTCTAAGATCGGCTGCACCTGGTCCATGAAGAGAGCGTCGCCTGCCCGAGCCCGTCTAACTTCAGGCCGATCGGATCGTACGCTTTGTTAAGGTGCTCCAGCGAGTGCATGCCCGCGATCAGAAAGAGGCGCGCCGCCTCCAGCGAACCCCGCGTGCTCAGCTCGCGCTGAATTTCCTCGTACTCTTCCTTCAGCTCGTCCAGCGGCGTGGCGAGGCTCAGCTTCTTCGTGGACGTCAGCTCGCCCCCGAACGAGCGCCTGTACTGCGCGATCTGCCGCAGAACCTGCTTCTTCTCGTCCACGTCCACCTGCGCCTCGTCGCGCGGCCTCTCCTGCAGGTCGATCCCAGCGCCTTTTTCACGCTCTGCTCCTTCTTCTTCGTCATTTCGATGTGCTCCTGCACGCTGAAGCTCGCGCCCTTGCTCGGCGCCGTCGGCGGCACCGTGGGCCCGTCGCCCGGTAGCGACGTCTTGTCGGCCTTCGGCGCCTTCTCGCCCTTTTCCTTGCCTTCCTTCGCGGGCGGCCCTTCTTCCGAGGCTGCGGGATCCCACCGGGTTCGGCCCGTCCACGGCCAGCGCGTCGAAGCCCAGCATCGCCGAGGGGTCCATGGTTACGCTTGCCCCTTAGAAATTTCTCGATTTTTACTCCGACGTCAGCTCGACGAAGAGCTCGATGTAAAGCCACAGTTTCTCGCGCAGCTCGGGCCCGCTCCCGTAGAAGAGCGAGCGCACGGCCGAGGCGTACTCCTGCGGCAGCTTCTCGAAAACTCCGTCGTCCCGCGCCTTAATTAATTCGGCCTCCGCGTTGATGTGCCTCCTAAAGAGAACGATGACCGCCGTGGCGCCTATGCCGCGCAGCGACTGGATCTGCGCCCGCACCCCCGGCTCCTTGGCCTCCGGCTCCAGCAGGTCGAGGAAGCGGCCCCAGCGCGCCTCGATCTGCTCGCCCAGCGTCGCCTCCGTCGCTGCCATGTCGCTAAGGGGGCTTTAGAAATTAGCGGCCAGGGATGCCGCGCCTTTTGGTACATTTCCGCCATGCGTGCGTTGGTTTCCCGTCGGATGTTCTTCTGTCTGTCCTGAGTCTCCACGACCATGGCTTGGAATGCCTTTTGGATGTCGAACTGATCGTCGGTTTCCATCCTGCGACAGTACCTCCTGTCGCACCTGGTTGAGAGCTTCGCGCTGATCCGAGTTGTAAAGTCTTTCCCTACGCGATTGTTGGGGTTCACCACCCTCGGCAGCAGATTCTGGTCCGCATACGGCCATGCCGTCGGCAGCGCAGGGCCCCGCGTGCCTTGCTGGTCCATGAGCATTGCTCCGAAGGGATTGCCCTTGCTGAAGTCGACGTCGTTCCGTCCGTACGGCCTGTTGTGCTCGCTGCTGATGTTCGCCGTCTGCGCGTTGAACATGGGCGAGAGGTCGGGCGTGTAGCCGGCGCGGAAGCCGCCTTGCCGGCAGCATCGACGGGCCGTAGCGCCGGCGGGCCCCAGCAGGTTCTCCTTCTCGATTTCTTCCATCGTCTTGATCCAGCCGCGCTCGCGTGCCCACTTCATGACGAGATCGTCGTAGTTCATCGGGAAGAAAACCTTCTGGTACTTATCGAAACGCTGAATTTCGATATCCTGCTCGATCATGTTCGTAATTCGCTCGAGCAGCTCGGGGTAATATTCCTCGAGCATTTTAGCCACGCCGGGCTGCTTCAGGTCGAAGGCCGTCATGGCCCACTGGTCGAAATCGCGAATCATGATTTCCTTCCGCAGCGCGAACGCATTCTCGACGTCCTCTTCGTTGATCTGGCGGTTGGGATAGGCATTCTGCAGCTGCTGCCGAATGCCCATCCGCATCAGCTTCTCCATCTGCGGGGTGTACTTCATCGCGGGCAGGGTCTTCGTGGAAGGCCGTCAACCCGAGGCCCCGCGCCTGATCCTCCGGCGTGTAGATGTCCGCCTTGCCCGGATCTGTGACGTGCACCTCGGTAGGATCGTGCCGGGCGCATACTTCTCAATGATGCCGTCACCTCGCCTTCAGGTCGTTCTTCAGCGACTGGCGCTGCTTCTTAGAGCCCTCCCCGATGTCCATCATGGAATGGCCCTTCGTCATCGTGCCTCGGTTAGGATCCCAGTGGGAAAATTTATTGGTTCACATCGGCGACCGAGGCTCGCCCCTCTCACACTCTGGCTAGCTGGCAATCTAATGGAAGCGGCGGTAGGCGCCGCCGTTGATGAAGCTGATCTCGTTGTAGTAGCGGCAGTAGATATCGGCGATCGGCGTCGTCAGCGTCCCGCCGTGGTGAGCGTGAGCTCGATCGTCTTGAAGGCGCCGAAGTCGAGGCCGCCGAACATCTTCGTGTCGTCTGCCACCTCGGTGCCGAAGGGAATAGCGTAGATGAATTCGGTGCCGTACTGAGCGGAGGCGGCGGTTGCCGCGCCGTTCTGCACCGCTGGCATGATGTCGCTGTTGTTGTAATCCTGGGTGTCAAGGGTGGTGATGGCGGTGTCGTTGCCCGACCACGGGTGCGGGTGAAGGGCATTGCGCAGCGCATTAATGATGGAAACCTCGTTGTACCGTACGTCGTATCGGCCGCCTCCGCCAGGGCCTTTGCGCCGTTGGCGTCGGTGTTGTCGGCGAAGCCCTGCAGCAGCTCGAGGTACTTGCGCGTGGGCACGTTGCGGTGCTCGCGGTTCGCGATGGCGGTGCGCAGGAAATGCGCGTCGTGAATAGAGCTGTCGAGCGCCTTGATGTTATCGCACTTGAGGTCGATTTTGCTCAAGGGCGGAACTTCCAGAAGTTGTACCCTGGTCCGTCGCGGCGCCGTCGCGTACGACAATTACCATCTCGTAGCAGACGCCAGTGAACGGCAGGCGGAAGCTCGTGCCGCTCGTGAACTTTACGTTGTACGACTGCATGTACTTGCCAGCCCACGTGACGCTGTTGGGTGGAGGCTGAGCTCGTACGGGCTCACGTGGGTGTAGCGCAGCACGAGCTTCGAATCGAGGTCGGTGGTCGCCGTCAGGCACTGTCGGTGTGGATTCCGGTGGTGACCCAGGTGGCCGTAACATCCTTGTGGCTCGCGTACGTGATCTGAATCTTGAGGTCGTTGCCCGAGCCGCGGAGCTTATAGAGGGGCACGGCGAACTTGCGACCGTAACCGGTGAGAACGCGGAGCGGGATGTGAAGCACCTGCGCCCGCTGGGAGCGGCGCAGCAGAACCTGTGTCGCCCAGCACTCGTTGATCAGTTGACCGTGTGCGGAACGGAACGATCCTGCTCGAGCTCGTCGTAGATGGCATCGTAGGCGCCCTCGTACTCGTGGACGAGCTGCGTGCCCACGAAACCTTCACCTTCTTCAGCAGGATGAGGCCGGCCTTCGGGAGGTAAATCTTCCGGAGGCCACCGCAGGCAGCTTAACCTTGAGCCAATATCGTTGATGAGGGGCGCCGAGTGCGGGATGATGAAATCGAGGGTCTGACCGAAGCTGATGCCGCTCTGGACGGGGCTGACCTCCAGCACCTCGTCCACGAAGGGCGTCGCGGTGTCGAAGGAGTCGTTCACGTGCACGGACGAGTTCGAGCTCAGGAGCGACTGCGCGAGGGCGGTGGTGGGGCGGAGATGAGCGCGGAAGCCATGGTTTAGGGTGCGTTGAGAAAATTTTACGAGGCACCGCCAGCCCGTTTCACTTGCTCGGCAACCTTGTACAGGCTACGCGCGTCGAAGTCACCCCTCATGAACTTTCGAATTGCAATTTCGGGAACGGCCTCGATTATGTCGTTCGCAAGTCCAGCAGCATCTTTGCTTTTATCACGAACCTCTTCTTCAATTCCGTCTTTTGGAACTCTTCCAGATTGTCGGCTCGCTGAACCTTCGCCACGAGCTCGTCGAACACGACTCTCACCTTTGCCGCTTTGAGGTCCTCCTCCATTTGGATGGCTTCACGTTCGCAGTCTCGGGTGCATCTTCCATTTCGATTTCGTTCGCGATGCTTGCCTCGAGTGCCTGCACAGCCTCATTCACAGCCTCTTCTTCCATCGCAACTGGCGGGCCCACCGCCGCCTCCAGTTCCTGGCGATGGTCTTCCCTTACGACGGCGCGGTACTGCTCCGCAGTGCCGCTGCGCCGCTTTGCGAGCACTTCTTCGCGGCCCTGTCCCAACCGTTCGCTGGCTATGTCCGTGCGCCTGTTGTAACCCTGCAGAAGCATGGATGCCGCGGTGCCCTGCTTCGAACCCCCCTTGCGTTTCTCTTTGGGGTCGATGAGGTTCTCGATGGGTGCGCGCGGTGACGAGGGCCGCTGACCGGGATCGAAGAGCTGGGGTACAGCCACCGCCGGGGGGAGGGCAGCCCCGGCACTGGCAAAAGTTTGCGCGACGGCGTTGGCCGCAGCCGTGGCCGCCGCCTCGGCCGCTACCACCTCTGGCGGGCGCGAGGGCCCGCCTGCGGCTCGGGCGGGGGCGGGGCGGGGGCTGCTGCTCCGCGGGGGCGCGGATGGCCTGGCCACCGTCGCCGGGGGCTGGGAAGGGCCGGGCTGGGGCGCCAGTGGGGCGTCTGCGGCGGCCTCGGTGGCGCGTCGCTGGGCCTCCCCCCTCCATCGCCCATATCTACATCGCCGTCTCCGTTGCCAGGGGCGGCCTTGGCCTGCGGGGCGCGAAAGGCCACGCTCGCTTCTTGTACGGCAGCTCTGCCTGGATGAGCGCTTCCTTGGCGCCATTCCGTTAAGGGCCTGAGCGCCGCGCTCATCGACGGCATCATTGTCGCGTTGCGTAGTCGTGCACGCTGGTCCCTCTCCTTCTCTAAAATTCCGCTGAGCCGCGAGAGGTTCTTGGTCAGGCGTCGGATCTCTGCACGTTCATCGCGCTGGCGACTCTCGTTGGGCCGGGCCTTCATCGTCTTCGTCCGGCGGATCGGCCTGGGCAAAGGGTTGTAGGTGTTCTTCTCCGAATAATCGGGCGGCTTGCCATCGGGAATGCTGCGTGTGCGTAAATGCTAGTGGTTTGAACTCTTCGCCATTGATGATGTACTTGTAATAATAGTAGGCATCATCGAGGTTCATCGGGCCGAGCGTCTCAAGGCGCTTCTTGCGCTTCAAGAATTCCGTGACTTGGTCTTCCTTCGACATGCAAATTCACGTACGCCCGGAGAACAGTTAGATTCTTACCGTCCACGTCGCAGGCGCCGGCCCCAGCGCTTTCGTTCCAGACGTGAAGGCAGATTGGCCCATGAGCCAAGCGCGGAAGCCCTCCTCGTACTCTCCGTCGATTTCTGTTCCATGTCTTTGAACTTGTTGATGTAGTACGCATTTGCAATTGCCTGCGCCTCTACCTCTGCAAGTTATCGACTTTTTGCCTATCCTCGATGCGACGCACGTCGTCGGACCGGTGCAAGGCCGTCTTGCCATCTGCTGGAAGCGCGCGTACTTCTCGCTCTCAAAGGGCGTGATGTGCGAGTCCCCGCCCCCGGGACTGCCAGCACGTTGCGGGCGCGAAACGCGAGGCGAGCCCCCTCATTTGCTCTTCTTAGGGGTGGCCTTTGAAATTTTATCGGTCTTGGCCTTGTCTTCCTTCCCGTCCTTCTTATCGCCCCCTTCTTCCCCTGCTTCGTCGGGCGCATCGCCACGAATATTTCGCCGGGCGAGACGTCCTCGTACAGCGGCTTCGGCCCTTTGGAAATTCGGGCGGGCCCTTCAGCTTCTCCTTCGCCTCCTTCACCTCCGCCTTGTCGGCTTCTCCTGTCCGTTCGTGGGCGCCTTTTTCGCGGGCTTCTTCTGCGTCTCCGGCATAGCTTAACCACCGCCAGAAAAATATGGGTTCGCACCCCGTACGTCTCGGGGAACTGCCTCTCCCACCTGCGCATGGCCGCGTCCCTCTGGTCGTCGAGGCTACGGTAGGCCGCGGCCCTCTGGCCCATCACGATTTGCCAGAGCCGTGCACGGACCTCGTCCTGCAGTCTGTACACCCAATCGCGAATGTTCTCGACGATATCCGTCGGCAGCGTGGCCAACCCGCCTTCAGCTCAGGCACATCCGTGGGATCCTCTTCGAGCGTCAGCTTTTGCATGCGAGCGCGCAGCATCTCAATTTGCGTATCAATTGGGGCCCAGTAAGGGACAGATCGAGACATCGGGGTACGGGATCACTGAGAAATTACACTGGGTCGGAAGAGGAGGTACCCCACCAGGATCCCCGCTATAATCCAGAGGGGCGACCAGTCGCGCTCCGCCGCCGCGCCCCCGTGGTGCTGCAGCAGCTGGGCGGCCCCCGGCCTGCTCAGCCCGTGCGTGCGGTGGTCCGTGTAGTGCGGGCGCGGGAACTGCTCCTGCGGCACGCGAGGCGGGTAGATGCCCTCGAAATGGTTGCGCATTTGGTACATATCCCTATCGAACAGCAGGGAGGCCATTTCTTAATTTGGGGAGGACTTAGAATACTGCCCGTGAGCTCCCTGTCGCGGATCCTGCGAAAGTCGCGAAGAGCCGCGCGCGCAGCGCCTGCAGACGAGGCGGGCCCGCCCGCCCACGCGCGCCACCGGATCTCGTGGCCGAACTGCAGGTGGCCCGGAAGCAGGTGGGGGGTAGTCGCAGACGAAGCAGTGGCAGGGCAGTTGCGCCGCCGAATCACTGCTGAAGAATCGCAGGCTCGCTCGCCGCCTCTTCGGCGCGCGCTGCGCTTCGGGACTTGGCTCTCGGCGGCGCCGAGTCGTCCGCGGCGCCGCGTCTTCTGCCCGGGGCGCCGCGGGGGCTTCGGACCGTAGGGGCTGCCGGTGCCTGGCTCGAGCCGCGGCCGGCCAGTGCGTGGGCCACCTGCGGGCGCTGCGGCGGGGCTGTCTCCCGGCCCCCTCCTCGAGACCCGGCGCATGAAGCGCGAGACCCGCCGCTGCATTGCGTGCAGGACCGACGGCCACCTGGCGGTTGTTCTGCTGGTACGCACCTCGACGTTGCGAGCTTGGTGTTGGAACGGCACTTGAAGCAGTAGTGGGCGTGCTCCATGCTAGCTACGGATGTAGCAGCCTTCAGAAAAAAGTGCGTAGTAGCGACGGCGCACCGGCGCAGCAGACGTAGACGCCGCCTTGAGCACCCAGCCGCGCTTGGTCTGCGGCAGGCGGCAGATTTCGCAGCAGAGGGCCTGGGCTTGCGCACGAGGATCCCATCTGGCGGCGGGCCTAGAAATCACAATGGATCACAACGGATTGAGGCGGCGTAGAGGGCGATTAAGTAGCGTCGCAGAGTCGTCGAGCTTGCCGTTGCGATCCGCGATATCGGCAAGCTCGCGGGTACAAGTCGCGGCACTTGTCCACGGCGCCGCGCTTGCGCTCCTTGTAGCTCGGTTCGAATCTTGAAGAAATGCTTGATGGCGCGCGGCTCACGATCCGCGCACGCCCGTACAGGAGGCGTGGAGCGTGCACTCGATGCAGCGATTAATTCCCGTCTCTGGCCCTCGATCGCGATCTGGTCGGGAAGGCCGAAGGCGCTATGCCGCGAGTAACCTCAACCAGGCGCGCACAAGGCGCCACAGCAGCGCGCAGACGAAGAGGCGATCTTTTGCAGTCGAGAATCTGGATTCCTTGTCTGCGGATCGAATTCGATGAGCACCAAGCGAAATTAATGACCCCCACATCCACGCCGAGAATCTTCATTCGAGGTCACAAGAAAATCTGAATGAGGGGTTAAACATGCCAAGGACCCCAAGAAGCCGAAGAAGCCGAAGCGGCCAAGCCCAGGCCGCCAGCCCGCAGGCGCAGCGCCCGCCCCCCGCCCCGCGGCCAGCCACCGGCTCGGGCTCGGCACCGCCCCGCCGCCGGCGCCAGCTGCGCGATGGGATACAGAGGACGGCATGCACTCACGCCCGAGCAGGTTCAACGCCTTCCTCGACAACTCGAAGACGGACGGCATCGAGCGCATGGCCTGCCTGGCCCGAACTTAACATGGTTCGACGTGAACACCGTGAAGTCCGACGCCACCGTCGTCTGGTCGGCAAGCGCGCACGGCAAGTCCTTCTTCCTTCGCGATCTCATGTTCAACCTCTCCGGCACCTTCCCGGGGGGTATCTAATCAGCCAGACGATCGCCTGAACGGTACTGGAAGCAGTACATACCCCAGCGCTTCATCTGGCCCAAGTAAACCCGGCTGCTCTCCATTTATTCAGGACAGCAGGCGATCATGCAGCACAACAAGTCCGAAGACGTGCTGCCGGAAAGGAGATCCCGTCGACCCGCGATTTTTCGTGCTGCTCGACGACGTGATTTCCGACGCCGCTGCGGTTACGACGAGGCCCTCAACGAGCTTCGTGGCGGGGCGCACTACAAAATCATGACCCTTATCACGACGCAGTATGCCAAGGGCATCAATCCCGTCCTGCGCTCCAATACTGATCTGGCTGTCATTTCAAGTGCTCGCAGGCGATGCAGCGCGAGGCCCTCGCAAAGGAGTGGGGCGACATCATATCCCAGCGCGCCTTCTACTACCTGCTCGATAAATACACGCAGGATAACCACTGCCTTATCATCGATTCTTCCAACAACTCTACGAACCTCTGGACGTCCTTTACGTCTACAAGGCCGAGGAGCCGCCCCCGTTCCGAATCGGATCCAAGGAGTACTGGGAGGGCGAAACCGTCAACGGGGAAAATCTCGTGGGTCCGGACGACGGCACGGTGGACAAGACGCTCCTCGGCATGAAATAATTTCAGGAAGCACCGCGGCCTCGCCTGATTTTTTTTCTGAGGCTACGTGCGTAACATGTCGCCCAGCGCCCACATCGCCTCCGTCTTCCGCGTCGAGTCCATCGCCTACGACTGCCTCCTGGAGGCCAGCCTTGACCCCTCCTCGCCCTTTAACGACGGCGAGGTCAGCAGCGCCCTGGAGAGGATCTGCGACGCGCTGGGAATTAACTGGGAGCGCCTCACCGTCGGAGGCGGCGGACGAGGCCGCGGCCGAGTCCCTGGGAGCGAGGATTCCAGCTCGGAAAGAGATGACAGACGAAGAGGGAGACAGGTTATTTACGTGCGCGACCGGACGATTTTGCGACCTCAGAGTCCAGCTCGGAGGAAGAGGAGGAAGAGGACGAGGACTCCGACGCCTAGGCGCGCCCTTAAAAATTTCCGAGGCCCCAGGAAAATGTCAAAGGTGCTCCTAGGCTCTCCCAGGCTATCGTGCAGTACGCCCTCGGCCTGGCATCCGGCTCCCTCATCGACGCCGCCTTCTCCTCGCACGAAGGCGAAAATAGGGCGGGCCACGCGCCGAGCTCGCCGCGCAAGTCGCCGTCAACGGCCTCTCCCTCGGCCTGCTCTCGAATACGTGCTCACCCTCAAGTTTTTCGACGACGACCCCACCGGCGGAATTATGTTCATCCTCGGATTTACACACGGGCAGACGAACATGCTAATCAAGGCTACCAGCGCGAGCTTCGGAATCAAGCAGCGCTCGAGCGGAAGGCCGCCGCGATCACTAAAGAGTAGCTAAAGAGTAGGAAAGAAATGCCAGTCGTTGTACTCGCAGATCCTGTTCCAAATCGAATCTAACTCCGAGAGTTTTGCCTGCTCTTGAGCAAGGGAAAGTAGGAGGTGCTGGGGCAAAATCTAGCAGCACGAAAATCTGCCTGAAACGTAGTTGTAGTTGAGCATTCTTCCTACCCTGCGACTTGAAATGCTGAAGGGACCTCCACCAGGCGAAATCTCCTGCACCCGGTCCATATCCTCCGCGCTCATCGGAGGCGGGCGCTCGCCCGTGATGCGCCACTTGATCTGCGCCCAGCGCTCGATGTACTTCTGCTGCTTCAGAGCCCGGAGAACTTGGCGGATATTGTCTTTGCTCCACTCCCTTCCCTGCCATGCGCCTCGCAATAGCTGCCAGCA